>CAIGRB010036054.1:43960-72525 GCA_903798255.1 Fraxinus quadrangulata | reverse complement strand
ATTCACGGGAGTTGGTGCATATCTTCATCGCTCCACCAATGTTTGGTTTTCTAGAACGACAAAGGTGAAACAGAAGTAGTGCAAGCAGATCACAAACCCTTTGTCGTAGAAGCAATTTCAGTAAAAAGGTTCATGTACGAAGAAAATTATGGACCTGTCAAGATAGTTCAAGACGGGGAAGAGACTCAAATTGTCGTACAAAGCGAAGAGCCATTTTCAGTAGATGCACTTACTGAAATGTTCAATCAAATGAGGCCAAACATAGTGGCCCTTGAAGAGCCAGTAATTGGCAAAAAGATAATCAAGGAACTCGAATGAGTCGTCAGCGACAAGAAAATATGACCGATATTCAGACCTTCAAAGTTAAATTAATGGCTTTCAATAGGGAATGTGAAGAGAAGACAAAAGAAGAAGCAGCAATAAAGATGTTGAGAAACAAGTTACAGTGTTTGTATTGGAGCGAAATCACTATCCCAAAAGTTATTGGAATTGGATGAATTAAAGTTGAACGTCCTAGATAGATTGCAGGTTCAAAAATGAAAATGGCTAAGTTCTATAACAAAAAAGTTATAACCAAGTCTTTTAGCTTGGACGATTTGGTTTGGAAAACTATTTTCCCTTTGGATAGCAAAGATCCAAAGTATGGTAAATGGTCACCCAATTGGGAAGGACCATATAAAGTGAAGAGCGTATTGCCTAATAGAGCTTACCATTTGGAAGATTTAGATGGCACGAAGCATATAAGATTCATTAATGGTAATTATTTAAAGAAATATGTTCCTTCCTTATGAGAAAGTGAACAGATAGAAGAACAATTTTCACATAAGTAAAATCAAAATATTGGGCAAAGTTGGACGATTATGTTCAAATCAAAACAGGAATGAAATACATTCAAATAAAATCTTTTATTAATCAAAATATTTGTTACAAAACCATGAGATGCAAAATACAAAACGTTCTATAAACTACAATTGGAAGTAGGCTATCATTGTTCTTCTACCAACTACTCAGATTGGCCTTTGTCGCCTTCCTAAACGCATTGCTGCATGATGGGCAAATGATCAAAGAAGCACTCTCAACAATCAATTGGCTCCCATCAAGAACTCCCTCTACAGATCATAAATGGAAAAGGTGCTGAGAAGACCTTTATTGACCAAAGAAATGTTTCATATATCTCTCATACCAAATACAATATCAAGATAGATGGTAAAATTGGGAAAATATTGAATGGTTCATTTTTGTTAAAAAAGGAAATAAGTGATCTTTGGGGTATAGAAAATCAATCATTTGAATGCCAGATGATGGCAAACAAACTGATATTGTGGAGAATGAGGATGAAGATGACAAGTGTGTAACAAATACGTAATTTTATAGCGGCGTGAAGGCGAATAGATGAAATTCTAATGGGCACATACAGGTGTAGTAACCGAAATTGAAGGTCCAAATTTTGGAGAGAAAAATCGAAAATACCAAAAGTTTTGTTCTGTGTAAAGATTCCACAAGAGGAAATATGCATGAGTATGACATAAGGTTAGTAATTAAATTTTTGGGAAGTTTTGACGATTGAAGAAAACGTCAATTATACTGTTTTAGAATCCATACAAAAGTCATTACACAAGTTAATAAAGTGATCATTCCATCGATGAAATTTGCTGCCATTAAATTTGGATTAACAGTGGCTACCATCACAGAATTACAAGGAAATAAGGACATTAATGTCTTAATTACAGTTTGCCCCCAAGATGAATGTATCTGCTCCCTAAGTTTTTCCCCTTCATCGCTCTGTTCGGAAGAAGCAGTGGATAGCTCAGTCATAAACTCCTCGTCAACTTCCAGTTTTGCGTAACGCTCAACAAATGACCTGGTTCGCTCAACTTCTTGGGAAGCATTACGCTTCTGGCAGCTAACCTAGCCTTACAGTCATCCATCCTCGCTTGAAGTTCCTTCATCTCTGCAGCCAGGTTTATCATCAAAGAGTCATCAACCATAACTTCAGAGGAGATTTCGTTTAGATTGATCTTGGCTTTCTCAATCTCTTGAAGCAAAGACTCCTTTTCATTTACAGCACAAATATACTAAGTCATCTTGGTTTTTAACTCGACATTCCTGGCTAGCAAAGAACTTATCTCTGAGTGGATAATCTTCAAATTTAGCTTAAAGTCAGATAAAATTTTGAGCAAAGGAAGCTCAAGTGCTTGAACTATTTTTGCATTTAAAAGCTCAAATTTATCTCTTTGGCTAGCAGCACTGGCCTTGTTGATATCCATATCTATAAAGAAAATGTATTCAAGCATTGATTGCTTGAAAATATTCATATTTTCTTCCGAGAATGCAGCAGATGAAGCAGAAGAACAAGTGGCTGAAGAAGGACGAGATGTCCTTACTTGTTTCCAAGAAGTAAAAAGTCCTGAATGGAGCGCAAGATGGCATCAGTGTCCTGTAAAGAAAAATTCAAACATTTAGCATTTTCGTTACAGTAAACAAAGTGAAGATGAAAGATAAAACAAAGGCTACCTTGTTAGCAGCTTTGGAAAGTTGGGATACATCACTAGTTGACCCAGCCACTTGTAGAGACTTTTTTTTGTCTGAACGAGCAGGCTTTGCCACAACGGGCAGGTCCATGGGAATCCTTGCAAGATTCAAGTGGCAATAAGTTAAAGGCTAATAACATAAGCAAGGGAAAAGACCATAAAATATCTATTACCTTCCGGTTTAACACGTGGGGGTTCAACGCCTTGAGAATGTGGCAGTTCTCCAGTTGGTTGTGCAATTGAAGACTCTGGGACTATAGCATCCTCCTTAGGCAAAGCCCCTTCGTCAAACGACTTGGATAAAGCAGCTTCGATAGATGGTGGTGGAGTAGGGACTGCTAAAGTCAGAGCCTTCAAAGGAAAAGTTGAGTTTTTTCTGAAAAATTCCGGTACAACATTAACATAAGGAGGATTTTTTTCATGAATAAACAAGCTTAAATAACTTTCTCCTGATGATAAAAGGGGCATCATCATCATCATCACCATCATCGGGCAAAATTGGCGGAGCTGAGGTTGGCCGTTTGCGGCTGAAAACACATTTAGCTGTACTAGCTTGAGCAGATGGGGAACTAGATGGAAGAGCAGAAAGTTTAACACGAGCAGAGGGCGATTTCGTAGGAGAATTGGGATTCCTGACAGATACAGGAATGGCAGGAATAGGAGAAGTGGAGGAAGTCTCTAGCCACTACGACAGGTGGAAGGCATGGTTAGCATCAGTTGTGAGTAGCCTACGTTTCACAAACGGCCAGAGTTGTCCAAAAAGAGGATGAATGGAAAGAGTGGGGTTGAAAGGGGCCAAGGACAAACCGTTTGTCAAAAGAGTATTACGGGCAACAATGGCCTGTGCCTATGTTTTATTTATGGTATGAAGACGCTATGTCAAGCTCTTGAAAAAATAGAGAGGAACTGGCCACGTTTAGCCAAAACTAAGCTGGCGAGCAATAATTTGGGGAGCATATATCTCGACCCCTGCCTTGGCATTTGTTCCAGTCAGGATGTCATGGAACAATTCTTTCCCGATCAAAAATTGAGCCCAAGTGGGGAAAAATGTGCTCACATCAGCATGGTAGAATGAGGTTGAACATAAATGGGAACTTGGTGAGCAGAGAAAGGAAAAAAGGAAGGGGTTGAATTTAAATTATAAAAGAATGTGAAAATGTCCCTATTGGACATATTAACAGAGCTCAATTGATGGATGAATAGCCCATAACAACTGACCGATCGAGGAGAGGGTGGTGGAGCACCAAGTTGTGGAAAAAATGCTCCCAACCACAATTGAGCGAGCCAAGAGGCCCACTGCCAGTAGGAGATGCACCATTCCTCAATTGGGATTGAAGGGAAGCCACACCTCTATAAAAGGCAGTTAAAAATAATGAACATAGATTTAAAGACCAACCACGCGCTAATTCATGTGCTCTGGGCAAATAACTCATAGAAGGTTTCATGCTAGGTACACAAAGAACGTATTTACAAAGCCAAACCTAAATAAAGGCAACAGGCTCAACGTGGGAAGGTTCAACACTAGAATTATTATAAAGTTCCTGCATGCCTGAATAGGAATCAGTAAGTTTCTTGTCAAATTTTGGGGCAACAGAAGTAACCAAAATGTCGGGAAAAATGGTATCGCCTAGGGGCGGAAGATTAACTAAGGTTCCAACGTCTCTCAGAGTATTGGACATTGGGTCAAGTGGGAAGATAAAAGTATTGTACTCAGAAGACCAAAAACTCAAAGCGATGGGAAAAAGCATAGGGTCATAGATTGGGGGACGGAGAGCGATTTATAATAAATCCGAAATTCTAGCACGATCAGAAATCGCCATGGTAGGGCTATGTTTTGTCATACGTACATGCCAAAGATGAAAAATAGTATTAGTTTTGGGTCAATTATGAATACCTCTTTCACAAATTGGCTTTAGTGGAAAGGGATTTAGAAAATGAGGGTCTTGAGTGCAAAGGAACAACTGGCACATCGCAGCTTGTCCCACAGAATCAGCGTCATTAAATGACGAGCCCAGATAAAACTTGTTGAGGTCAGGATCGATTGGTGAAAGGAAAATTGAGGTTATATATGATTTGGTGAGAAGTTCTTGGAAATCTTCGAAACTGAGGGAGTTGTCGGAAGAACTTTGTGAAGTCGTCATTTACCACAAATTGAAGTCTCGTGAGGGTTTTTCGAGAAGCGTAGTAGAGAAGCGAGAAGATGAACAGTGGTCTTTATAGGTGGCGATGAAAGACATGGATATAATGGCGCGATAAAGTGGCGTGTTCTTTGGTTGCGTGATATTACACTCTTCAGAACATAGAAGGTCAACGCCAAACGAAATTAATAATTGGGATTCTCCGCCCTTTTGGGATTTCAAGTATCGCGGAAAATATAAAAGAGGAATATGGCATAAGATTAATAATTGATATTAATTTTACCATATTGGGGGGTAATTGTTGACATATAAAAATGAGGCCCAATTAAATGGTCCAATAAATGGAGCCCAATTAGGAAATTCGAGGGATGAGCCCAAATGAGACCATGTAAAATATAGTGGAGGCCCATCATCGTCCAAGCCTACAGGACACCCAGGATCTGAGCGAATGAAGTGTCTTATTGTCGCTCAGAGCGACAGTCCCATTCTCGCTCAAGCCTTCGAGACGCCCAAAATCTGAGCGAATATAGCGTCTTGTTATTATTTAAAGCGACAGTTATTGAAATCGTTAATGTACAATCTTATCACATTCCACAATCCAAGAATCTTGATTGCAAGCAGTTAAAAGAGGGGAGTTATGGCAGCATTTAAAAAACGGTGGTTCCTTGACACGTCAGCCTTATGAAGAAAGTGGGTAGTTATAGGGCGACAAGCAGTTTCCAAACAATTTTATAAGGAAAACTATCAAATGAGTATAAAAGAGAAAAGAAGATATGGAAGGAAACGACCCTGAATCAATCACTCTCAAATAGAGAATTATGTAATTTCATTTCTTTTAGTTCTTCATGCCAACTTTCAATAACTTTGTGTGCTTGTGCCCCTTAGAGGCGTTTTGCTTCTTGCAAATTATAATCTTCATAAATAAAGCACCCCTCGTTGGGACTTTGTCTTGAGAGATTTGTTCCTTACAAAATCGTCTCAATCTTCTTTTAATTGTTAGCGATTTCCACGGGAAACATTCTTTTTACATAATATGGATTCTAAACATTCATACACTGAAAATGTTAACTAATTAATAAAAGTATTTTTTTAAAAACATAAAAACGGCCCATATTTTCTTTCTCTCGCTTGGGCATCAATGTGAGCTTCCGTACACATGAATTTCCAATTCTTCGGTGAAGTTCCTCAACAGTCACTAAACTTTAAGTGAACTTTCAATTTGCTAACTAAACTTTAATTTATCTTAGAGCCTCATTTTTTATAAAGAGTAATTAGCACATAACGTCCTTACTTTTCGCTATTATTGTGGAAAATGTCTTACCTTTCTTTCTCTTTTTACATTTTTACCCTTATTTTTACCTTTCATTGAACAAAATTTTTTTCATCCATTTTTTCAATTAAAAGTTGTGGAATGACGAATGTACCCTTCCGTTTAAATAAATCAAAAAGATAAAGAAAAAACTAATTGTAACCATTGTCCCAAATTTTTAAAAAGACTGTAAACGAGTCCCAATAAATTATTAAAATTGTAATTAGCACATAACGTCCCTACATGTCACTATTATTGTGAAAAATATCTATAGCTTTTATTTTTGTATTTTGACATTTTCACTTTTAATTACACATTTGATTGCACAAATCATCATTTCTATCCATTTTCATCCAATTTCTCAATAAAAAATTACGAAATGACGAATATACTCTCTTATTTAAATAAAAACTTATTACATCTTTTGACAAAAATACATTTTGAAATTGAAAAATGTGTAGTTAAAAAATAAAAAAATATTTTGAATTTGTATATAATATTATTTTATTGAAAAAAGTGATTAAAAATAAGAGAAAAAAATTATGTTGAAAATAATGAGAACCAAACATGAACTTAATTAGTTCACTAAATTTTAATTTATTTCTAAAGTCACTACTACATTACATTCCCCATTGTATATCATTCCCAAAGTGATAAAAGTTATTTAGTTAGCAATCACAACATAACGTATTCTCCATGCAAAAATTGATAAAACGTGATTTATATCAATGTCATTTAAATTAAAAGATTGAATACTTTTGTTTTATTAAAACCTTCGTAATATGAAGAAGTGATAAATTGACAGTCTAGTATTGATTACTAGCCGTCAATTGAGCAATTTTTGTTAATTTGAGAGATGTATGTGTCATAGTAATGAAATATCAAACTAACTTGCAATTAAATTAAAGTTTAGTGACCTAATTGAAATTTGGTGAAAGTTCCACGAGGGTAGATAATTGCCCTGTTGGAACATATCATCCCTTTGTAGATAGAGAGTGTTGCTACAAAAACCCACTTCATTCTCTCTCGTCCTCACAGATAGTTGATAACATAGAGCAATGGCTTCAAGTTCTGCATCCTCAATTTCCACATACAGTTCCCACATTCTTCTCTCTTCTTATACTTCCTCATCATCTTCTAATTTGAGCCCTATTCAATTGCACTTCCCATGATTTCGATTTCAAAGTAAAATAAAAATTTGCGCCATTGCTCCTGCTTCTAAGCGAAGGTTTCTTACAAAAATTAGGTCTGTTGCAGAGGAAGAAGAAACCCTTGTTTCAGAAGCTGAAGCATCTCCGCCGCCAGCTGCCGCCACTACTGATCAGACCGTTTCTATTCCCGTCTCCCCTTCTGATATCCTCACTATGTTCTTTCAGGTATTTCTATGTATTTATTATGGGAATAAAATTTTGTTGAAGAGAAACTCTTCAAATGATTACGGGTTTGCGATTCAAAGGGAGCATAAGTTGTTCCGAGTCCATATTTATGAAAATTGTGCTGGGGAGTGTTGAGTTTGAACCCCAAATAAAATTAGTTTATTATTAAAAAAAAGCAACTTATTCAATTTAATTGGATGACAAAGACGCCAAAATACTACTTAATTTAATTACTCAAGCAAGCACCCTGGCCTAAGTAAATCTCTACACACAGCACCTCAATTTTTCTCAATATCTCCACTCACTATAGCATTCATACTCATTACATACAGCCATCTTATATTTATAGATAACATTGGCGGTGGAAAGAAGAAATAAAATCAGCAAGCTCTAGATAATTCCAATTATGGTGGTGCACTTAAATTCTAGCAAGTAACTAGAGTTTCCAGAATTTTCTACATGCTTAAGTCTAGCAAATTCTAGACATTTAAAAGTTGGTTACCATTTCTTCAATTCTTCCACTTTTTATTTTGACTTTTTTCTCTTTCGTCTCGTCCAGGTGTGTCTGAAACTTGACGAATTTTGAAAGGCTCTGTCCTTCATTCAACACATCTACTCCCTCAAATATACGTCTCTTTCATACTTTCCTCTTCTATTTCTAGGTTGGCATACTTGCTATTTGATTTCTCATGTCTAATGGACTTCCTTATTTGTGGTTGTGAATTTGTACGTACATCATTCTCTTCTTTTAAACTCTGTCGATCCTCCTCTAGGGTTTCCTGGTATACGTCATCTTGCCCATAAGAGAGATGCCCAAGACTCTCTTATAAACTCTTCTTTATTACTTTGACACTAGTAGATCTTTAATTTTTTTTTGGAATTTATGTTACCTTTGGATGCTCTTGTTCATTGATTGACTCCATAGCATCCTTTATTTTCTCGAGCTTTACTTTGCTGATTTGTTCTGACAACTTCTCCTTCAGCTTATCATCAAATTATATTTAATCTGCTAGCTCCATACTCTGGCATTGTTTGCCTAGAATATGCTTCTTCAATTACTTTTATTTCTTTTGAGTAGTAGTTCTCCCCTTTACAGAGTACACCAAGAAGACTCTTCATGAAACACGATGTCCTTTCCTGAGTCATAAATCCAATCATCTTTGTAATCCATTTATTTAGGGAGAAAAATCACCAAAGCTGATTCATCCTTTAGACTTGAATTGAATTTTTTCTTTCAAGCCTGCTCAATTACTCTTGTGAATGCTTCAACATCCATTGTTCTTCACTAATGTATCTCTTGTTAAAGTTTGCTACATTGCCTTCCATTGCACTTTTTAAACAATCTCTAGTGTAATGACCTCGTTTTCCACATACAAAGCACTAGTTAATAGTTTGTTGATATTTCTTGGACGAATGACCCTTGTCTGAGAACTTTCTTCGCGTTTATTTTCTTTTAATTCTTTATTACTTTGTTGATGGGATCGGCCTATTTTTATAACTATATAGCGTTTCTTTCTTTATTGAGACCTCTGACATTTGTTTTGGTCAAACACTTCTTGGTCGGCTAGCAAATTTTCAAGATTTATCGGTGAAGATTGCTCGGCCAACTTTGTATTGCAATAATGAAACCTCTAAGTTTGGGTATCAATCCGTGTATGATTATTCTTCTCATTCTAGCTTCTGAAATTTTACTCGTATCTTATAGTTCAGAAGTTTCACGACAAAGATATTTTATTTTTTTAAAATACTGACTTATCGTGATTTCTCCTTAGGCGATGGACAGCAACTCATTTTTTTAGAAGTTAAGTCATTTTTCTTACGCCCAAAGTGTCCCTTGCTTCCTTCGATGTATTTTTATCCCTCCATTGTTATCTTTATCATGAATATAGCCTTACTTGCTTTAATTCTCCTTCTTCTGGTAGTGTCCCGTCACTTTCGCCAATTAGTTCCCAAAAGTCTTGCCCTTGGAGGTACGACTCTATGCAAGTTTGCCATGTTGCGTAATTTTGATTATTGAGATTCTTCACTCCGCCTAGCACTTGTAGGTCGGCCGTTGTGACTTGAATAATCTCTTCGTTATCAAGCAAGCTTTGTAAAAGCTTCACAATTTCACTTTGTGCACGGACTCTAGAAGCTCAAAAATCCATCCCCGACCGCTTTGCTCTGATATCAAATTTTTTGAGTTCACCTTGGCCTAAGTAAAACTCCACACACAGCACCTCAATTAATCCTCAATATCTCCACTCACTGTCGCTCATACACATTACATACAACTGTTTTATATTTATAGATAACATTGGCGGTTGCAGCTAGAGATGGCAGTGGGCGAGGCATCCCCTTCTAGCCCCGCAACCCGTGGCAGGGCATTGCGTCCCGACGGGGCGGGTTTTTTTTGCCCCATTCGAGGCGGGGCAAATTGCCATCCCTAGTTGCAGCTTCCTTACAATTCCAATATGTCAATGACTGTTTTCTTCTACAATGTTCCTATATTGGCAGTGGAAAGAAGAAATAAAATCAGCAAGCTCTAGATAATTCCTATTATGGCTGTGCACTTAAATTCCTAGAAATTTCTTGTTATTTAAAAGTTGGTGATGATTCTTCAGTGTGTTCGCAGGCATAGTGTATGTAACTAAAGTTTGTAGCATTTTAAAAAGTTTTTAGACTAGTATAGGTCGAGTCTTGCCCTATACATTTATGAAAATTGTGCACGTGTTAGTTCTTAGATAGAATGTTAATGTGCATGAATGAGGAGGGTACTTGTTACGAAACATTAAGTATGATGATTTCTTACACAATTCATCATTTGTTTCACTAACATGGAATGATAACTAATGATTAATGTGGCATAATTCCTGTTATATAGTATCTGCTAATTAACAGTTGCTTGAGTTGTTAGGAAGATACTGTTAAAAATCATCATTCCGGCTCTGACTCCCATTTTATGCCTTGAATGACTAGGCAGAAGGATCATGACTGACGCCGCTATTTCCACAGTGACCAAAGCTTTGGAGGTATTCATTTATATAATATTTTCCTTTTCAAAATTTGTGACGTACAGTGACATTTGTTTTCTTGACATTTGAAATGTTTGAAACTAAAACATCAGGTCTCAAGGCGAAGTCGAACTGTCTAATTTTCTTAAGTTTATTGTTTTTCTTATGGGATCCATATGGATGCACAATGATCCCTGGATCAGAAACATACCTCATGGATTTTCTGTAGCATTGAACTTCTTACTAGTCGCTCCATGTTTTTTTTTAAATATGAGTTCATTTCCCTTTTGCATTTTGACTTATGTTGCTCAAGTAAATGTATGAAGGCTATTTCCATCGTTTCATATCCAACTCTTTCTTCATGCCACTTAAACCCTGTATAGCCGTGGCAAGTCTAGGAAATCTGTTTCTAGGAGTCAATATAAATATGTCATGGTTATCGTGAAATATTAGAAACTATAAATTTCAAAGGGACTCGAATGAGTCTTACAAATTGTAAATGCTGGTAGATACAGAAATCATTAGAATTCCCAAACAGTGGAAACCACCTCTAGTCCCCACGCAAGTTTGAAATAGCTACACAGGGAACTGACCACTTCTAATTGTATGACAGCATGTTTGCCTAAGCTTCAAAAAAGAGTTAATACATTTTCTACAGAGGTCAAAAACTGTAAAAATGTTGAAAATTCAAAAAAGAAAATGTAACTTTTAAAAAGCCATAAACATGATTTGCAAAAAAAGTTACTTTTAAGTAACTTTTAAGCTTAACCAAATATGCTCCAAGCTCAACAGAATCACCTGAGTAGATCTTCAATCCAAGATGGTAAAACACTGGCAGGGTGACTTTACCTTTCTTATATTCCAGTTGCTGAAAACATTCGTCTGTATTAAAGTTTGATGGCTACTTATAATATATTTCTTGAAAAATTAGGCACTACTCAGCCCCCGTTCGACACCCATTTTTTTCCCATTCTATTTCTCATTTTTTTCCTCTTTCTTCATTTCAACCACACATTCTATCAATAAAATAATATTACACATAAACCCAAAAAATCTCCTTACTTTTTAACCACACAATCTTCCATCAATCACTATTCCAAAAAAATTTTTCTACCCAAAATGGGTGTCAAACAGGGGCTCAATCTTCCAATTATAGATGAGAGTGTATGAGTTCATGCATAGTCATTCTTTCTGATGTATCTATTCGTATGTATGTAGGACATAGAAGGTGTTACAAATCTCGAAGTAGGAGTTCTTGAGGGCATTGCCAGTGTGAAGGTGAAGCTTTACCACTTGTTTCTGGTTACATAAGATTAATGAGCCCTATTTTGTTGTGAAAATGAGTTTTGTAATAGTGGTTTTGAATTTACATGCAAAATTATTTAATTGGGAGAATGTGTAATTGAAAATAAGTTTGAGAAAAAAATGAATGTTTAGAAAATGGGGCTCAAACAGGGGCTAACAATTTTCTCGTTAAGAAGCGAAGAAATTATGTGGAAATTGATGCAGAGAAAAATATTTATGGTTTTTTTTTCCTGTACTCTCTTAAATAAGTTTTTCAATTTCAAACCCAAGAAAGTACTAAAAAACTTGAAAGGTAATTCATTTGTGAATCTAGCTATAGTAATTTTGTCTATAGATGCTTGTTTAGTTAAAATGCATTGTTCTCACACTCGAAGAGTATGGTGGTAATTTTATAACATTTTAGGAGCATGTTTGGCTGGGCTTAAAGAGTTTACATAAAATTATACAAGTCTTTCTTATAATAAATAAGGTAAGAGTTTCTTTTGAAATGAACAGCATTATTACTTTAAAGTAAGAAAAACATTAAGTTAAAGAAAAATGTTAAGAAACAAGAAGTTACTTTTACTTACATTTTAAGCTTATTCAAGAATGCTTCTAGAAAATTATGAAACTGATCCATGGTGTGATTTGCTCTTGCTTTCCATGTTTACGAGCTTTCGGTATCAAAGAACTGGACTGTGAAGATTACTTAAGAAAATAGAACATTATCTAATTTTTTTTTCGATTCACGGTCAATATCATAAGTTGATGATCTCTTTCCATATTGTGTAGTTAACAAAGCAAACAACCGTACAAGCTACAGGGGTGGCTTCAAGTTTGGTCGAGATAATACAGGGATCGGGCTTCAAGTTACAAACATTGAATTTGAGCTTCCAAGACGAAGAAGATTTCAGTTAGATATTTAACCGCTTGGCAATTTGTGAAATACAATGTGTTTATTGAAAGTTTTTTCTCAAAATTTGAATCAAAAAATGTCAATGGAAGCGATTATGGAGATTATCTTTCCATAGCTAGTTTGTATATGTAATTTTGTTATCAGTTTACGGTGTGATTATACTTATTATATATAGACTCAAACCATAGAAGTAATCTCTACGAGCTAGCCGTACGGATCCTCACGTGAGGGCATTCAATGAAATTTTTATATGGTATTAGAGCTTACTTCTGGAATTCATCGCTGAGTCTTTTGTTATTTCGATTTATTTCTAGTGTCCATGTTGTCGGCCTTTGGTGCTCGGGTTCTTTACATCACCTGGAGTGTCCTCTCTTTCAGGTAGTTCTTTTTGGATTAATTGCATATTTTCTTCCATAATGGTCTTTTGGATTAATTGCATATTTTCTTCCATCATGATCAAAGACTAGTAGATTAGGTGTCAACTAAGGTTCTATCATACTTATAATTCTTCTTTTCTACTTTTTGGATTGTGTGGTTATTATGCATAGATGAATTGAGAGAGTATTTCTCTTTATTTGCATTTTACGTAGTGATGTTCATAGTGCACTCAAGAAAAACCATCTGTTTTAGAATATAACAGTCTGTTTGAGAGTCATTAATTCCACATTTTAATGAAAAATATAAACGTTGCAACAGTAAGGTGAACAATGATTTAGCCACAACATCTGAAAAATGAATGGCAACTGTCTTTTTTTAGTTTGAAATGTCAAAATTGTCTAATTTATGAAAATTGAATGCAACAAGTTAGGAGCATTATGGTCTTTTCATTAATTTTTTAATTGACTGTAGATAACACAGTCAAACATGGCTGCCAAAGTGAGGCCCGCTCACTGTATAACGATCGAATTTTTAATTTTTATTTTCAAAGAATGGCGTCCACGCAGGGGCATAATGATACTCGGGTTGCATAAATAAATATAAATTATTCCAAAATATTAATACTAATTATTTGAGTAAACATTTAAGTGACATTGATCAGTTTGAGATAATATCCCAGGAATACTTGCGTTGAAAAGCATAATACAACACAATGTATTATTTTTAAAAAGAATAAATATTGGCTACTATCGATGCTGGGGGTTGTCACCTTGTTTAGAGACGATAGTAGTTAGCTAATTTACCATTTAGTGTAAGCAATTTGTCTTAATTGTGGAGTAGCATTATCTGAATAGTAATACTTAGTACACTCAATGTGTATTGGATTGATTGAATCATGTGTTTGAACTTAATTCTAAAGGGGTAATTAGTACATAATATCCATAATTTTAATTATTAATGTGAAAAACGTTCGTATATTTCATTTTTTAGTATTTTCACATTTAATTACACATTTGATTACTCAAAATATCATTTTCATCCAATTTATTTGTTAAGTAAAGGGTATTCTCGTTATTTTTTCTCTTTCTTCTCCATTTGAACCCATTTTTTTTCTCTATTTTTCCTCTGAAATATCAAATTCGACCAAATCCAAATTGACCATGTTCATTTATGCTCAAGCCCTTGTGTAAAGTGCTTTCACGTTTGTATTCTAGAGTTGTAACACCTTCACACACTTTTTTCATTAAACAAATGAAATTCATGATTTGAAATGACAATTAAAAAAAACCAATTATCTAGATAGGCAAACCTTTGTACATAGCTTCTCCACCTGCTTATAATCTTTCAGTTTCAATATGCAAGCTACATTGTTCAGGTTGCAAGTGTTCTTTAGTGCTTTGGACTGTTTTTTTCCTTCTTATTAAAGGAGGTGTTATATTCAATGTACTTGGTAGCTTGAGTTCAAAATCATCCATGTAAGGCACATGACTTAAAGATACACAGCAAATATTACTTTGCTATCAAATCAAATGTAGTCAAAATCCCTTGAAAATTATTATCTTTTCATATCTCTTTGAGACACACATATTTTTCGACCTTGAACAGGACGTTGCCTTCTTCATTTTTCTTACCGGTAGCCTCAATCTTTTCTTGTGTGTTCATATTCCAAGAAACTAAATGTTGGTTTTTAGAGGAAAAAATTAGTTCCAATGGGTAAGAAAGAGGAAAATTGATAAGAATACCCTCTACTTAAATTGGATGAGAAAGGCATTTGGCGCAATCAAAAATGTAAAATTTCTTGAACCTTGGTATGCTTTACTTAAATGCTTAATGTAACAATGGATTGTATTTATGAGTTGGAGAATTCTTCGATATACCAACGAGTGACGTCGAATTGAATAGTCAAATATTTTTGGTATGTTAAAAATTTGAAAGTAAGTGGAGTAAAATACATTTTCTCGTGTTACAAAACGGTCACTCATAATTAACAAGGTAAAACGATTATTTTAATCTATTTCTATTCATTGAATATTGAAGAGAGTACATTAGCTCGATATAAAAAATAAGAAAGAATTTTTTATTTACTTATAATATTATTTTATCGAAAATTATGTGATTAAAAATAAAAAAGAAAAATACATTTTAAAAATAGTGTAGACCAAATAAGAGCTTAATAAATTTAAATTAATTGTACAAAATGTCCATTAAACCCTTATTTGAGCAACATTATTTTTTTCACTTTCATTTTTCTATTCATTTTCAACTACACATTTTTCAATAAAATAATATTTTTCATCAAATCAATAATTTTTCCTTTTTTTTCAACCACACATTTTTCATCAATCTACTATTTCAAAATATACTTTTTCAAATAATAATGTGATTCGAACGCATCATAAATTTGACACCTGATGTATCATTAAAATTTGTGCCATTGATGCAAATGATAGCGACAGCTCGGACTCTATTACATCTTTTTGGTAAATGACTCCCCCTCCAATAAGGAGATGCCATGTGGCACCCCTATTTGACCCGAGATTCAATCTCGAGCCAAGCAGCTTTATTGTTATTTATTTATGGCTGAATGGTTTGCAGCTTGACTTAGAGTTGACAATAAACTTTCCTATGTTCTCGTTTGCTATTCTTCTAAAGAGGAATCAAGATGAACCAGCTTTGCTTGTGAGTAAAATTCTTTCAATCTAACAATCTTCAATTATTATTTATAACAAAATTTTCTGTATTTTTCCAGGTTCAGCAGTGGACTAGAACTCGCAAATCTTATAGTAACCTCAGATCTTCTCCAGCGTTCATGGAAGGAAATTTCGGAGATTCCTAAACAGGATCATATTCATACCAATGGTTTAACCCCGCCTTCTGTTTCGTATAAAGTGTACGATAATCGCCCAAATGGTACTATAATTGCTTTTGCATCTTCGAATCAAGATACTGTGAATAGGGATTTGGTTTCATCGGAAGAACTGAAAGGGGTTTTTGATTTCTTTGGCTTTGTTGGTACAAATGTCAACCGATCGTTTTATGTTCATAAAGAAGCCGTAACTGTGTTTTCGTCTCTGTTAAATGAGTTAACTCTTCTGAAAGCCCAGGTAAGGTGCAAGTAATATTTTTCTGTCAATTCAGTTTGTTGATTTTGTGGCTTTTTTATGAATGGCTTCTGTAAAATATGTTAAATGTTATACAGTATTATTAATCACACTTGAACAAAATTAAGGATTAATGGGTTGATAGACAAGTGTATAAAGGGCTTTGCCATTGATGTGCAGTTTGGGTAGAAAAATAATGACTGAAATTGAATGCACAGTCATTTCCCTTTTGTCTTGTTAGTTGAGATGAATTTTATGGTATTGGCAGCCGGACACTGTCAAGTCATTTGGAGTACTGCCTACCACCTCATATTTGTATTGTTCAATTCCAGTTTATATAGTGTGCATGATAGTGGCCATTTTGTGCCCAAGTACAAGGATAACTCCAAAAAGTTCTTGTTAAGCCTTACTGTTTCTCGAATGCTGCTATCTCATTAATCTGCAACACCATCAAGTGTTAGGAGTAATGCTGGTCTGTCATTGGTCCTCCAACCCTCAGAGTTAGGGAATGATGTCTTAAGCATGTATTGAGAAAAGATTTGGTTGCAGATCAAAGAGATTGCAGTGTTTGAAGGGACGAGGTCTAGAAAGAGACATATTTCAAGTATCGACAACGTCGTTTGTATACCTAGTTATGTAGGTGCATTCAGAAAGATATAGATAAGCATTATGATGCTGGGGTTTGATTGGATTTTGGAAATTGTTTTGTGGCTGGCTTCCCATATCTACTAGTTCTTGTCAGGTTTAAATTGGAGTTCGTTCATATTGGGACGAGGCAAATGCCTACATTTATCCTTGCTTATGTTCTTTAATGCAGTATTGCAATTCCAATCTGCTAATAATCACTGGACACTCTCTCGGGGGATCAATCGCATCTCTTTTCACCTTATGGCTGCTTGATAGCATGTCACCGAATGCCAAATGCCCTCTTTGCATCACTTTTGGGTCACCCCTTCTTGGTGACAAAAGTTTCCAGCAAGCCATATCGGAACGCCCAACATGGAATTTGAGTTTTTTTAATGTGGTCTCAAATCAAGACTTATTTCCACAGCTTTTTATTGCACCTTGTAATAGTGTTGCTGATGGTTTTACTTCCCAAACTCATCTGTACAAGCCCTTTGGTACATTTCTCTTGTGTACAGAATCAGGATGTGCTTGTTTTGAGGAACCTGAATCAACTTTGGAATTATTGAAGGCAATGGGATCAAAATTTGTCGGAAACCAAAATTCACAAAACAGCCTTCGTTTTACAGATTATAGGGTGATTTTAGAAAACCTCAAGCATAGATCAATCTACAAGGGGATTTCACAACTACATGGCTCAATTATGGATCCGTTACTAGCAGGAATCACCATGCAGCTAACGGCAATTGGAGTTGAAATACAGGTAAATCAACCTAAATTAATCAATAAATCATTTTACCGCATCTTTTAAGCTAAAGAGCTTGAGAAACAAGTTTGTCCACCACATAGCACAATATGGACTGCTAAGGCCAATTGTATGTTTGATACGTAGTATTAGACTGCACTAGGCACTATAAAGAATAAGATTTTTAACTTTTAACTTTTTTCCTTCCTTAATATTGTCCAGTACTTCCCATTCCTCCTTAACAAACATAGCATAAGGGATTTTATGTGAATTTAATGGACATGTGCTCTTACAAATAACAGAACCTAGATCAAAAACTTCTAAAACTTTGTATATCTTTATGACTATATCTATCATTATTTCCCTGATCTTGCTTTTTCATATAATTGCAAATAAAGGGGGATGACGGTGTATTGAATTCTCTTACAACCGATACTGCAGCGAGGGCAAAGAATTTCTTAATACGCAGGAGGAATGTATTTGATCCCAACAAGAAGCTAAATGATAGAAAAGTCGACATGGCGTATCTTGAATGGTATAAGAAGGTAACAGAGGACGAGGGCGGGTACTATGACAGTTACAAGAACGGACAATTAGGAAGCAGAGATACAATCAAAAGCAGAGAAGAAATCATCAAGCATCATAGAATTCTCACACAATATTGGAAGAGAATGGTTTCTGAAGTAAAGAAAATGCCGCAGAAAGAAGGACCGTCATTTCGCAAGCGTTGGCTAAATGCAGGAACTATATATAGAAGAATGGTTGAACCACTTGACATAGCTGATTATTACAAGAAAGGCCACAGGGACTATATAACTCAAGGAAGATCCGAACATTATATACTTTTGGAGCAATGGTTTAATGAGGACAAGCTGTTGGGGAATGCGATTGAGAGGAATAGAGCTTGTAGTCTTACTGAGAATTCATGCTTTTGGGCACATGTGGAGGAAGCTGTTATCTCGTGTGACTTACTGAAAGATGGCCAAAGCAGTCCAGAAGATCAAAGATCCTCAAAGGAAAACCTGATTAGATTTGAAGGGTTTATGATGGATCTGATAAAGAACTATGCAGTGTCCCCTCAGATCTTCTTGCCACGAAGTACCTTTATGAAATGGTGGGAGATGTATTCTATAATTGCAAGATCAGTTGGTTCCCCATTGATTGATTTCATGAAGAAGGATTACCGCAATTATGCTTAGATTGTTACTGTATTGCAAAAATAAATTAGTATTTTTTTCTTAGTGAACAATTTTTATATGGAAATTACAAAAAATCTGGTGTTTAAAGATTGATTTTTAAAAATTAGGTCTACAATTTATTTATTCAAAAATCAGGTACTATATTAAAATCTTAATTCATAACCTAATTTATATTTCATCCCTTCCCATCTCTCTCTCTCTCTATCGCGCCTCCTTCCCCTACCCCTTTCTCCCTCGCCTCTCTGCGGCGACAGACGCGATGTTGTTGCTGTTCGCAGCTTCGCGACACTGCTTACGTGAACGACGGCGTGGTGGTGTTTTGTGCACAGCAGTGTGGTTGGTGGTGGTGTTGATAGTCATCCGACGACGGTGGTGGTGTTTTATGTGGTTGGATGCGACAGTGGTGGTGGTGTGTTGTGTAGTTGGATTTGTTTTTCATTTTGTGTTTGAGAGAGTCAATGGTTGTTACTTAGTGCCTTGTTTTATGCTTCATTTTAGGAATATCTTTAAGTTTTGGTTTTCTGTTTCCTGAATGCTATAATTCATATTATAGCATTTTTTTATATCATTTTATTTCTTAATGAACAATTTTTATATGGGAAATTACAAAAAATCAGGTGTTTAAAGATTGATTTTTAAAAATCAGGTTTACAATTTATTTATTCAAAATCAGGTAATATATTAAATCTTAATTCATAACCTAATTTATATTTCATCCCTTCCCATCTCTCTCTCTCTCTCTCTCTCTCTCTCTCTCTCCCTCTCCCTCGCCTCTCTGCGGCAGCAACGTTGCGACGTTCGCGCAGCATTGCGAACTGCAGCAAGTAGCAGCGTTGCGACGTTGTCGCCGTTCGCAGTGTCGCAGCACTGTTGACGTGAACGACGGCATGGTGGTGTTTTGTGCACAGCAGTTTGGTTGGTGGTGGTGTTGATAGTCATCCGACGACGGTGGTGATGTTTTATGTGATTGGATGCGACAGTGGTGGTGGTGTGTTGTGTAGTTGGATGCGACGGTGGTGGTTTTTTCTGTAGGAACTTGAGGTGGTGGTTTGAGTGATTTTTATTGAATCTGATAGTAGCACTGGTGGTTTGTAGTTGCAAATGGTGATTTGTTGGTGGTGGCGATGTGTGTTGATGGTGGCGACAACAGTAACGGGGATGGTGGTGGATCTCCGTCTGCTAAGACGGGTGGAGATAGTGGTGGTAGTGTTGATGACGGTGTGTATTTTTATTGTTAGTGGTGGTTAGTGGCAGTGGTTGGTGGTGTGAGTGATAGTGCCGATGGTTCGTGACCAAGTATTTGGTTATCTGTGGCCAAGTATTTAACTGTTATCTAAAAATTTGACAAGTATTTGATTATCTGTGATCAAGTATTTAACCGTGACTTAAAAATTTGACAATATGTGACTAAAAAATAATCCATGACTAATAAATTTGAAAATACGTGACCAATGACATTAATTGTGACCTATAAATTTTTGAATTTGTGACATCGAAATCATCTATGACTAATTAATTGATAATATGTTACCAATAAATAAATTGTGACCTATAATTATGTATATATGACCATTAATTATATAGTTGTGATCTAATTAATAAATATTTTTAATTAATAAATAAATACTTGATATTTGCATTTGTGAAACTTAAAATTTGATTTATGAATTTTTCTCTTTTTATATTGTATATAAATGAATTATAGCATTTTTTTACATCATTTTATTTCTTAATGAACAATTTTTATATTGTGATATTAAATGTTATATATTTTTTAATTGTGATATTAAGTCCTTGTTTGGATCCCATTACTTTCAAATATATTTTTCTCTCTTATTTTCAATCATATATTTTTCAATACAATAATATTACACGCAAACATAAAAAAATTTCATATTTTTTAATTATACATTCTTCATCAAATCACTATTTTAAAATACATTTTTGGCAAAAAAAAAAAAAAAAGTTGGGCTCGGGTAGGCCCTAAGCGTAATGCCTTTTTAATTATTAATAAATTCCTATTTTAGTTAATTAAATGTAATTTTTGATTTAGTAATTTTAGTACTAATAGAATATATAATTTATTACCTTTAAAATAAATTAATTATTGAGAATTAAAAAAATAAGAAAATAAAGGAAACAATGTTCATTTGGTTTAATATTCGATATAATGGTTAGAGACCACTTTCTAAAATGGTGTAAAAGTTGCACCAATTTGATGTTAATTGTTGGAGATATCCTTAGACCATCATCGATACATTTCTTAAAAAATGATGTTAATTTCACATCAAAATGGTACAACTTTGATACTATCTTATTTAGTCATTTCCAACCCACTATACCAAATATTACATAAAAAAAAATTTCCCTTCCTTTTCCTTATTTTTAGTTCTCAGCAACTAATTTAATTCTTAAATTATTTAACTAGACATCCTATTACTACTACTAAAATTAATAATTTAAAACATATTTAACTAACTGAAATATTGCATTTTATAATAAATTTTATAAAAGCATTACACTTAATATTCAATTTTTTTTTTAATAAAAAAACATTACATTTAACATCAAAATATAAAAAAAAATTACATATAATGTAAAAGGATATAATTGAAATTAAGATTTTCTGTTGTACAAAATAAAGGACAAAATGAAAAATAATTAAAATTATATATATTTTACCAAATGAACAACATCAGATGTGAAAAATTTATATGTTGTTGGAACATCATTTTCACGCCAATTAGCGTTTCACGTTATTTTGAAGTTGGGTAGGAGATATCCTTCAATGTCAACTTTATTTTTTAATTTGTGTTGTGGGCATTGAACTTTTCATTAGTTAATTCTATTTAAAGTGGGGTTTTGCATAAAGGTAAAATGAAGAAAATTGGATTAGGGTTTGGGGGTGAGGTTTGGGTAGGTGCGGAAGATGAAGAAATATATCGTTCACATAAAGACTAAGTACTTAATCTATTTTCTAATTAAAGCTAACTTTTATCGAATAGAAAAATTAGTGTATAGGTGAATTTTATATTAACAATCTAAATTATATACTAAATTAACTAACCTAACTAATTGATGTAAAAGTGTTATTAAAATCAAGTAATTGATAAATACTAGAATCACGAATTTCCCCACTTTTATCCATTTTAATATCAATCCAAGAATTTATACACATATTCGAATATGAAGATCGATATACCTAATTTGTTGAATAATCTCTCCCGAGTAAAATTAAATATAACCCCACCCATGACATTCTTACATTTATATGAAATATGCGAACATGCAAATATACATTACATTACAAGAACATCAAATAAGATTATGCAAAGTATATCATCTTATCTTTCTTCATTTTACAATGATTCTTAGTGCGTACCAAAATTTCAATTCCTTCTCTACGTAAATAGAAATCACATAACAATTCAACTAGTGATCGATTATTGAAAATTATTAACCTGACAATCATTCAAATCAGAACACATAATTTAATGTAAAAATATAGAATTGATATTAAAACTTTAAAAGTAGGGTTTAACGGTATCCTAACATATATAAAATCAGACAAGCATCAAATTAATTATAGGAGCAAAAAATATTTGATACAACATCACCCAAAATTATAATTGAAAAAAAATGGAAAATAGTCTTGAATCTCTTCAATAGGTTCTTAATCTCCTCTCATTTGATTCTTCTTCTTCTTCAATTCAAGAAACACACATATTAAAATATGTTTGGATGTGTTTTATAACAAGCTTCTATAAAGTTTTGAATGGATATACGGAATTATAAAACAAAACTTCCTCTTCACCTCTTTCTTTCTTACAAGAATAATGGTCTTTCTAACCTAAATAGCCTCTCCTGACTTGAATAATTTGTGTTTATGAATCCCTCCAGCATCCCTTAATTGTTGGACTAAGATACGTATTTATAGAGTAAGATTTAAATCAAAACCTCGGTTTCGATTGGTTTTCAAAAGGAGTTTGAGAAGAAAAAATAATAATTCCCTTTTTCAATTTGAGTCTTTTTCTCATGCAATTTAAGTCCTTTATATTTTAATCTTCACAACTAAGTCCTCTTCATCATAAAATCATCAATAACAATGTAAGTCCTGAAAGTTTGTAATTCAGTCCTCAAACTTTCTAAATATTGAATTTAATTCTCAAAACTTGTGATTTTTATTGAATGCTCCATTAATACTTCAAATTAATCAATTGCAATCCGACTTATCTTCAGGTGATTTGAATAAACTCCAATTATATCTCAATTTCACATATTTCACACCAATTTCATCCATGTGCATCCAAATTGAAATTTTTCTTGCAATTAACAAATTTTACACAAAATTGAATAGGTATTCATTCAATTAGCCCTAAATAATTAAGTAAAGAAGCCCAAAGGTCAATTGCTCGTTATAAATTTATTTCACAGTTATTTTCTTTTGGGTACGTGACTGAAGTTTTGAGAGGAAAAATATTAGCCTAGCATGCTGGTAATTTTTTATTCTCCTTATGGGTTGTTTAAAGAGTAAAAATTGACTTACGATATTTTTCTATGATACTAGAAGATTCGGTGAGTTGAAAGTCTATATGATTGTAACAATTTTTTATTAAGTGAAAATTTGACTTTCCGTAAATTTTTTCATCGAATTTAATATTTCTATATTTTATTATTTTTCTCTAAGTAAGGATTCTATGAAAAAATTAGAGGGAATTGACCTAAATTCCCAACACTTGATAGTTTATCAACTCATTAATCATTTCCTTGTAGGAAAGTAAAACTTTTTAGACTGACAATTTCAAAATAAAAATATTGTAAAAAATGTGATACATTGGTTATATCTTATACATATATCAAATTTTTTTAACTGGATGTGACATTGGATTCATACATTTTTTGTCATAAATTTTTGGCCTATTAAACTTATAAGTGAATCATATATTTAGATACTAGACGAATCAATTAGTGATTAGTATTCATCTACTTGCAGTTTGGTTTATGAGAGATGGTCAAAATATTTTAATTTCTTATATTTTTACAACCACAATCCTACCTTACACAGCTATTTATTTAGGTGTCGAAAGTTTTTAACCAACCAAATTATACCATATTAAGCCATTTCAAACAAAATAAATAAATAAAATTAGACCATATTTGGTGATTAATATTTTTAACCTACTTATTAAGTACTCTGCTTTTCCTCAAATTTAATATTTAAAATTTTAAATACTAAATCCAACCTCTGAAGAGATGCCAAAAATTGTTCCATTGTACTGATTTTTAGTGATTCCATCGATCGGAACCGTCCAAAAGTCGATGGTTTTTTCTCTCATGCTTTTCTTCGAGTTGATTCCAAGTTATTTTTATAGTATGGTGTTGAGAATTTATATTCACTCAACTAAATAGCATGATTCCGTCGAACTTTCATCCATTGCAAAAACTTATCCTGGTAATATTTTTAGAGGGTGATATGTCATAAGTGCATATTTCTACATGATAAATTGAATAAGATTTTAATTTATTTTTCGTTAATATTTCATAGTGCTATCGAATCCTTCCTACTAAAAATATCATAAATTATAACACAAATTCAAAAGATTGTTGTAAAATAAACATCGTTCCATTGTTGACTCAAATATAATGATTAAAAAAGCAGAATATATGTGAATTTTCACAAGCTAAAATTCTACTGTCATTGATAAAATAGAGAAATAAACACATCCGATAAAATTATGAATTATCTCTTCGAGTCTACTATATATATATATATTATATTAAATTTTCTCACAAATAACATTAAATTCTCATTTAACAGTGCTAGTGAAATTATTTATTTTTCAACCGTCAATGCCCAGCTACCTTCTGCATAGCCTTTAATGTAACATTAAGTCACCTACACAAATTATTTATGTAGCAGCCATGAATGATGATAAGTGCGTTTTATCCACTTATTTATGGTACAAAATATGGATAATTATTGGCAAAATATATTGAAATATGGCTTAATTCTATATAAATTATGCTTTGTAGGATAACATTGATGGACGTGGTGAAATTTACAAGAAAGAAAAGAAAAAAGGTTAAAATAGAAAAAAAAATCAAAGTTTAGGGATCAAAGTGCAAATATCCGAAAGATGATTCGGAAGAAGAAACGAAAATGTAAAAGAGTTGAAGACGAATTTAGCGAAGACATGAAGTATTGGAAGAAGAAAAAAGTGAGAAAATAGATCAAGAAAATAGAAAACAGAGTTCGAACACCAAAACGCAAAGATTGAAATTTCACTTGAAATATGCTATATCATAGTTATTCTCTCCATGCGATCGCATGGTGTGATGCAGGGATTTTTGGAGCTGAACATGGTTGAACTATGCTATATCAAACTATGTTTTGTTTGAAGTTAAGTTACAGTTTGTTTGAAGACAAACAATTGTTCAAGCTGTAGCATTAAAATGTACTATGCTATAGCATAGTGTATTTTTAGAGTAAAAATTGTGATTTTCTTATTTGATTCCAACTCTTATGAAAACAAATCTCGGAATGTCTTTTAAAGACCTAGGGCTGTTCAGAAGTAGTTACAACGCATTGCAACACATTCTAAAGAGATTTTGGAGTATAGAAAGAGACCAAAAAAAAAAAAACACGAATATCGATTTCAAGATTCGAATATTCAATTCAATATTTATTTGGGTAATGTCGATTCTTCAATATATATTTTTTTGCTTTCTTCTTCATAACATGCTATGGTAGTTTTCTTTGTGCTTGGAGAATGATGAACCGTATAATATGAATTTATAATATTTAATTTTACATACTTGACATTGAAAAACATGTTTTTGCATATTGAATGATTTATATATAATTTTATTTTCTCCACAATTATTGTACACAATAGTTGTGTGAATGTGGCGGCCTATTTTATGCATTTGAAAGAAGGAAAATATGTTCGACATATATAAATTGTTATAGGGTCCGATAGGAATAGAAATATATCACTATGCTCTATGTAAATCTTTATGTGTTCATAAATATTCATGCACTCTTGTATGTTCGCATCCGTCATAAAAATATAGTCGGGTCATCTATGAGAGTATGTTTAGCATTACTCGAAAGATATTGTTAAATAAAATATGAACATTGATTCGTTAAAATTCAATCATGTTGTCAAAGTGTAGAACTAAGGTTAAAAATGATTATTGCATGGGAATTCGGGATCTTAGTGCGTTTGTCATCTATTAAATATGTCAATTTGTATTTAGTTTAGTTAATTTACTTATAATTGCATAAGTAACTTATTTTAGTTATAATTTTGTCACAGACAACACATCATATTATTCTTGTCTCGGTTAAGGTTGCGATAATTAAAATCGAACTAAATCAATCTCCGTGGGACGATACATAGACTCAAAATTCATTTTATTACTTGTTAACAAACCGTACACTTGTGGTGATTATAATCCAAAATATATTTTTATGAATAAGTTTTAGGTATCGTTGTCGGGGATTGTATTTGAGTTTAATTTCATTTATCGTGGCACTAATTTGAACTTCTACTTGTATTCTTGTATTTTTTTTTCTATTTTAGTTTTTATTCAAGATATAAAAAAAGATTAAAAAAAAAACATGATTAAAGTTGGTTGTGATTGATTTCAACAAAATGTTTGTATGTGACTTCATCATAACACAACAACAATTGATAGCTAAAGAAATTGATGAGGGAAATATGCTTGTGAGAGATTTCATTATAGGATGCGACTACGAGATATAAAAGCGGAATGCGAACTTGATGAAACGGTCTTGTGTGACTTGCTTGTTACATTATTCCTCTCACAAAAATTTGACGTAGGTGATTTGCCTATGAGATTATTTCTTCCAGGATTATTAATGAATATCAATTAAGAGAATTAGATTCATCGAACTTCCAAAAAATATAACAAGATGATGAGACTTTCAATGAAGATATCATTTTTTCTTTGTCAAAAGTTTTGGATACAAATGTTGAACTCGAGAAAGTTTCAATTAAAGAAGAAGAGTATGAAAAGATTGATAAATTAATCATAATGAGCCAAAAAGAATCAGTAGCATTCTAAGAAGAGGAAATTAGTATGCAATCCCTCGACTTTATCGTTTGTTCAAAAATTGAATTTACAATAAACTATGTGAGGATGTTGAGGTGTACATTGTTGAGTTCGAAACGGGGTGATGAAGAGAAGTCATACTACTTGGAGCAAGGAAATGTTAAAATTTGGAGAAAAGTTGTAATATGGAACAATGTCAAATTGAGCAAGCTAAGTAGGACTTCCAAAATCATTCAAAGTGCCATGAAACACTTGTGAAAAAGTCGAGTTTGAGACTATAAATCGAGCGCTTAATGGAATGCAGCCCATTTTTTGTATCCATTTTCCTTATTTTGATTAACTATTGCATTACAAGTAGTTTTAGGGATTGCACTAATTTAAAAATGCATGCATCTAAACGGATTTTAACACATTTTAGGTAGTATTTTATGACTTGCATTATAGGCATGTTTACTTATTGAGTTTATTTTATTTCAGCCCATCATTAACATTCTAGCATACATTAAGCTCACAATGCTGTTGAATAATGGAATAAGTATGGACTATAAATGATGGAAATATTTCATGATTAGATTAATCAATTCTTGTTTATGTGAAACTTGACATTTTTTATGCACGACACTCATGTTTTACACATTAAGTTGGTGATTTGGCTTATTAGTTAGAGAAGAGTTGAACATAGTAAATTAAACACGAATAACCTCTATTGTATTAATCCATAATTCATTTATAGAGTAGTTTGGAGGTGATTGAGCTATTACAAGGGAATATTCAAATGAGTAGGAGTTCCACGCATGAAATTTTTCTTATGTGGATTGTCTAAAACCAATGAGACGAAGATGATATGAAAGTTTTAAGTTATGGATTGATTTTAGATGCTGAATGTCTAAAAGAAAATGGGCATAGCACTTGTCTATGTGTGTATAAAATCATCTTTTGGAGCTTGTATAACTCGAATGAATAAGCCTGTAAGGGTTTAAAACCTGGTGCCATATGGTTATATGACTTGAGAGTTATCGGCATAAAACTCGCTATATGAGTTATATAGAAAGCAAATGAGAAAGATGTTTGAAAAAAAAAAGAAAAACAATAATAATTGAGAAAAAATACAATTACATTGATTAAGACCCGATACATTTGGTTGATAGAACTATACATTTGATATGAGGCAAGTAGCTTAGTTTAGTTTTACAAGTTGAGGTAGTAAAAAATAGTGGAGAATCTCGATTTGTTGAAGTGTGAACTTCTGATAATAAGATTCATCCAAATTAAGAGAGGGTAAGGTGTAGAATTAAATAAGTTCAACTTACAATCCACCTCGAGAAAATTGAGTGAAAAGAATAAGTTTTTGGGGGTGTGTGCATCTCTTGAGAGAAGAACGAAATATTTGACTACTACGAATTAGGAGTTGAGCCAATCATGAGCTTGATATGTTTACATTAGTTTACACACACCTACGTCGAGTTATGCATATAACATGTGGAGATTGATTTGACTTTGCAATGTTGAAACTGTTCATCACGTTTATTACTAAATTTCAATCCTGATACACGGCAATGAACATGAACCATGCCTCGACTACTGCTTTAATTAGTATTGTTATTGATATTCTTATGAAACAAAATATTAATTAAAATTCCATGCTTGAACTAAACAATTCTTAAGCCCTATTTGATTGATTGAAAAGTTCCATGGAAAATGGAAAAGAAATTTCATCTTCCACTTTAGGCATATTTGATACACTAAATTTTCTTGGCAATTCATTTTCTTGGTTTTGGCTCACACAGTTATAGTTCCTTGTTTTTGATGAAAATCAATTCCCACCAATTTGGTAGGATTTGGTTTTTTAGTTTACTTTTTTTTTTTTTTTTTTTTTAATGAAAACAAATTAT
>CAIGRB010036054.1:10576-42861 GCA_903798255.1 Fraxinus quadrangulata | reverse complement strand
CTTTTAACTCACAAAATCTACTTTTAGAATATTTATATAACAGTTACCTGTCCATACAGTAAATTGTCTGGTCTTTAAAATTGACTAACAGTTAACTGTTATTATTATTATTATTTTTTTTGTCCAACACCCGATTAAAATCTATCAAGTAAAATTTTGTACATTTTCCTGCAAAACTCCCGTGTGCAAATAGTATTTCTCATAACATAACATAATATTACACTAACTAATTGGATGAAAATATATTGTAATTCTAAAACTAAGGGAATCCATGATTAATACATAAGTATTAACATGACTTGACTCACAAAATCTTGGTTTCGAAGCTAGTAAATAATAAATTTGCCAAACTCTGTTATGTATTGTTGTAATTTGTTGATAATCAACTCAATATAAATAGAAAAATGCAACAAAATTTTCAAGATCATATTTTTTTTGTTAATCTCATAATGGAAAAACTTTTAAAATATTTTTTCTTAGTGATATTCTTTGTATTTTTAACATCAGGTATTGGTTGATTTACTATTTCTCATTTAAATGAATTATTATTTAGTTTAAAATTATTAAAGAAATTAAAATGCTTTTATTTATTTTTTGTATGCAGATTGTTCGGCTTACAGGGACGTTTGCAAAGTTAAAGGAACTTGCAAAGACCTTCTAAGTTTTCGAACATTATAATTTTTTGAACCTTACCTAAACATCGTTGGTCATCAAGTCATTGAGTTGAGATATTAAGTAAACATCAATCTTATAAATTGTTTCTTTATAGCGAAAATTTAATTTCTAATGCAATTTGATATGCTTACGAATATCATTACTCTAGATTGTTGTGAATAGCCGGCGCAATGAAAGTAGGCATACAATTTATCCAAAAAATAAACTCATGAACTAAAAACATGCAAAGCTAGCTCACGGAATTGCTCTAATATAATCAATTTTAAATTAAAAACCATGCAAAGCTAGCTGGTTCCAGTTTATTTTAAAGTTAGGGTGTTAAAAGTTGAGGAGAATGGAACGAATGCGAGGAGCACAATCACAATATGGATAATTACGAATAATTATGGCAAATAAGATTTAGTCAAACGGTGTGATAAGGCTGCATATTATTTTAATGAAATTTCATAATTACATTTATGTACATATCCTCGGCCCCTATAAATAGGGTCTATTTTCATTTGAAAATCATACAGGTTATATAAGCTAACAGCTAAAAAGATGTACTTATCTTTAGTTAATTATTTTAATTTCTTTTATATATGTGGAAATTTAATAAGATAGTATAAATGCTCTCATTGATATGGGACAACCCCTTGATAAATAAAACTCGTGGTATCCGTCTACCATAGTTATGGGTGTGAGATGTAAACGAGTCGGACAGATGAGACGAAGTTAAAGCCCAGCCAAAATTTAGAGGCTTGACTTGGGCTTCATCGGGCCAAGCCGATAAACAAGTTTTTTAATAATTTTTTAGAATTCATGAAATATTCATGTAAAGAAGTCAAACAAGTTCTTTTTCTCGACTAAAATACAATAAAAAAATATTCACACACACACACACACACATATATATAAAGAATATTAAATGGTATTTGACTAGTGGGAATTATTTTTCGAAATGCTCTCATTTTTTTTTTTTTGGGAAAATAAAAAATGCTTCGAAAGTATTTAAAATACCGCGTTTTATATATGCTGATGAGTTGTGTGAATCTTTGGTTAAGTTATGTAATCCATTGTGACTAATTTTCAATTTTTATGCTTGATTAGATATGGTGGATCTAGACACACCTATAACATTCTTCGAGGGAATGCTAGAAAAGTAAAAATTATGAAACTTGTTGAAAAGTTACGTGCTTATTAAAATTGATAAATGAAATTGGAATATAACCTAGTGGAATACGTGAATATTTTTGGGATATTTTTGGTAATAAGCAGAATGTGAGAATTCTGATATCACTTCCCTTTTGTTGAGATTGTGTTGCGACGAATATTAAAGTGGGGTTGAGAATCTATATAATAAAATTTAAATGATGTGAGTTTTATTCTTTGATTATAATTGGAATTATTTTCTGGAAGAATTAATTTGTGATATCATGATATATGTCATAATTGGATAAATGTGTATATTTATACTTTTATTGCACATTATGAATTATCTCATTGAATTACATGATATCTATTAATTTGTGAATTGTTATGAACTCTAAGGTCTGTGGAATTAGTGAGATTCTTATTTAGATATATTGATTGTCAGTTGAGTGATAGTTGGTGATTGAAAGATTTAGAATTTTTTTGACCTAAAACTATTTGATTCACCAATTGAGTGGGAGTTTTCAAGCTAGAAGAATTAGACCTTGTTGATCTCAATTTTTCTCTCTCTTTTTTGCAACTACACATTTTTCAATAAAATAATATTGCACACAACTTTAAATTTTTCCTTCATTTTTAATTACACATTCTTCATCAATCTACTATTCTAAAATGCATTCTACATAAAAAAAAAAAGTCTGAAACAAGCTCTTAATGTAATTCTCGTTCAGAACCCATGAAATTTTGCGTTATGAAATTAAGATTATGATAGTGAAACAATATGATTGTGGACGATGATTGGGAATATAGTGAACTTTCAACTCTGTGCCTAATATTGAACTATCGTATACGTTAATTTGTATTAATGCAAAATGGTATATGATCATAAATGGGCATTGATTGAGAATAAAATGTCTCTAAAATCTGATAGATCATATCATCAAATATATAGTTGTTGGCCTTAATATATGTGATAAATTAAATGCGGTAACATTTGATATAATAAGATTTTGAGCGTACTAGAAGAATATAATGCTTTAGAGAGCATCAACTATGCAATAGAAGACCTGATGTGGATCATACTACTTTAGAGAATAAAGATCAAAACTTTGTCAAGTACGGAAAAAGATAGAATCTAGTACTTGAGCATTTGAATTGCCAAGTTCTGTTATAGATGATCTTTTTTCTCGAATGTGACTTATTTGAGATGATTAACATAGTGTTGAAATTTTTGTTAGCCACATTTTTTTAGATGAGTAATAAGTTCAAATTAGTCTCTTCTCAATATATGGGAACTTTTAAAGTCAATGTGATTTATAAATTGAAGCGTCAATTTTCTCTATTGACACTATAAAGACATACGATTTGATGTTGCTAAGTCTCGAGCATATACTTGTGTAGCAATGTTCTACTTCATATAAGATTTCAAATCTTAAGTTTTAAATGAGGTAAAACAATTGCGATAGATGAGGAGATCGAAAAATGGACCAAAAAGAACATATCAGATAGAAGTACATAAAAGTGGTTTTGGTATATAACCAATATCATAAAGGTTCATGCATTTCAATCATATGGTTTGAATCTCTTAGCTCAAAAGTAGTTAAAGGATATTGCACTTGAACATGCTTGTTGTTTACATGTCAACATTATATATATTGGATTTTATCTTGTGAGATAATAGATTCAAGAGTTAGAAACCAACTTTATATAAGATCAAGAAGTTTCTTTAGTCTATTATCGAGTATTTGACTCGATACAAAATAGATATATACATAAAATGAGCATGTAGTGGATATTTATACAACTTGTACATGCAATTTATTATTGTAAAGTGGAGAAACTGAACTCATATTTGATATTAAGATGGTATCAAAGACTCAACTAAATTTGATCTCAGTTGTTGCTTCAACTTATATCGGTAGTTCTGTTCATATTCATAGAGGTGATGTTTAATTATGATTTTGGATATTTGTGCAATGGTTTGATAGATTTTGAGTTAAGAAAACCATTCAAGACTTTAAGAGCTAAACTTTCATAGAATAAATCCATCTGAATTTCTTTGTGAGATAGAGATGAAATTTCATATTTTCATTATATTTATAGATGGATTCACACAGTTTAACGTGTGTCTAATTTTCATAAATAGAAGATATTGTATTGGTTTGGATTTTATTAAGATAGAGTAGAAAATCAAATTATGGAAGTGAGGACTTTGATAACTGTTTGAGAGTGTGAATCTCTATCACGAGAGATCAATAATCTAGGTAATAAAAAAGAAATTCTTATTAGATTGACTATTCCTTGATCACCAATAATTATATGGACTATTGGAAATAAATAATGGAATATTACTGAATGTGATGATACTTAAAATAATGCAGTTCAATTTACGTATTTTCTTTTGGAAAGAATATTGGTTAATTGTAATGTGTCATTTAATGGAGTTATCTAAATAATAGTACTTTCAGAATAAATAAGTTTTGGACGTGTAGATAACTAAATATGAGTTTGTCTTAGACTCATAATCGACTATATAAATTCTTGATAATGAGTTTGGGAACATGAGTATATTAAAAACGAGATGTATATATGAGATACACATGACAATCCAAATGGTACTTGTTCATAAGTAAAATTTTGGGTAGATATCGAATCACAAGATGTGATATTTGACATTTTTCCTGATAAGGGAGAAAACTTTGGAGAATATTATTGAAATTAATATTATGTGTATTGATGAATCAGTTTTGACTATAAATGAGTTGCTTTAAGCTTATGGTTCAAGTGAGAGTAATTCGTCTCCAAGTAGGAGTAATCTATTTTCAATAATTCAATCTCTTACTCACATGAATACAAAAATGAATATTGAAGAAAGTGATAGAAGTATATATATGGAGTATAGAATTCTAACGTAATTTGAGATGTCTGAAAGTTCTAATTGGACATTATGTTTATTGAGAATATTCAGATTCTTAAAAATTAAATGAAAGACTAATGAGTTTATGATAAATAAAAAAAAAAAAATTTAAAGAAAGGTTATACTCAATATGAGTTTATTGAGTTAAACAATTTTTTTCTTAGAAGTGAGATTCACTTCTATACGTCAATGCTAGTAATGATACTTTGTTTAAGTTTAGATTACACAAATAGACTTGGAGATTGTATTTTTATTCTTAATTGAGAATTGATTGAAGAGATCTATATGAATCGATTTGTAGGTTTCATGTTGAATGCTTTTATAATATTGTGATAACTTTATAGTTACACTTGTAGCCTAATGTTCTCATCTTGACAACAATATTCGATGGTTAACAGGATTTAAATCTCGTACAAAATTCATCATGTGGATTAAGATCATTGTATTTATGTAAAGGTCTAATGGTAGGTTGTAATTTTAATTTTGATATTGATGATTTTATATTGGCTAAATATGAAAAAAGTGTATTGAGACTACTTTGAAATAGTTGTCCTTAATCTTTGAGACGAAGGACATGCGTTTAGCAAATTGTATATTTTGTATTAAAAAGATTATTCTAATCCTTTTTTTATCTATCATAAGAGTTGTTTACCATAAATCTTCTAAAATATTTATAACCGTAGAATTGCTACCATGTTGATTATCCTATATCGGAATGTGACCATATGAGTCTTCATATATGTCCAAAGACTCCTTAAATGCACAAAGAAATATTCAGAGAACCATATCTAGTATAGTTAAGAGTTAAAAATATGTTATGATGTATACTTGTCCTAACATTTGTCATGTCATTGATTTAGTCAATAGGTATCAACGTTATCCTTAGAAAGTGTATTGTGATGCCAGAAGGGTGCTGCTTTCAGTTATTAAGTTTGTTGTTGAAAGAATAATTTGTGATTGAATTAGATATACAAATGTCGACTAAAGATGAGAGTTAGTCGAGCACAAATAGTTATTAGACTTGTGCAATCTTACTATATAGAATAGCAAAAAACATATATTGTAATATATATCTTGGCAATTGAAAAAATTGTTTGGTATAGATGTATTGAACATCTAATGATACTAGTTGAAAATATGAGACCCATAATAAATATGCAATTATCTCATGTGTTAAAGATCTCAAGTATCACAATACAGCTAAAGACTTGATGATATTTTTGTGAAAGACGTTAACAAAGAAAGTGTCTTTACAATATATCTATGTAAATGAATATATGTAATCATCATACTTTGAAGATATCTAGAGATGTACTTATTGGTAATGTCAAATCTCTAGAATTTAGTAGAATATGATACTTAATGTATCAAAAAGTTCTTGATTGAGTTTTGTGTGCCCATAGATGAATAATTTTGAATTTGTGTAATCTATCGTTGGAATTACGAGATAATGATTTGTACGCACGTATAAAATATGTCAATAGGTTAAGATTGGTTCACTCACAAGAACAATTGCCTCAGACACTTTGGGGTGTGCTGAGATGTGAAAAAGTAATCATGTTGTGTACATGATCCGATCGTCCTGATAAGATATTAAAATGAGATTATAACAAGTAATTGAAATGGATCTTGCTATTCATTAGACCTATTTGCAACTAAATCGAGTTCTCGATTTGAGAATGTTTGAAGGAATGAATATAAAGAGAACTCAAGTTAAGTATCGAGGAATACTTAAATTATGATTTGTATAGTGTTATTTATTTATAAAGAAATGACGTACACCCCTAAGAAAGGGAGAAAACATTTTAGTACGTATTATATACTACGTGTGCTTTTACGATCAATATTGGGTAAATGAGTGAATGGAATCCTACTTCCTCATTGTTTGAGACTTTGAGGTATATATAACCTCATAAATACCCTTGTGATTTTTTCCTATTTCTTGATATTTTATTTCATTGTTACTATTTTAACATGTTACCAATGACAATGATTGATTTGGTTTGATAGGCAACTGATTTAAAGTTGAAATATTCAAGTAGAAGATGAGAACTATTTTGACCAACATTTATATTTATATTTACCGACCTGATAATTGTGTTTAATCATTTAGAGTATATAATATAATTGTGAATACAATGATACAATGTGGATTCAAGTATGTTCCATAAATACTCGAAAGATAAAAAAATACTTGAATTGATGTTGGAAAATGAATTTGAGGTATAGCGAAATGTAATATTCTTCTAATAGAGCTACTGTATATCTTTAATAGTTTTATAGTATCGTGAGCTCTAATATGTACCATTAGTCGTACGGTCTATTTGCCATATAAATCTTTGTAAGATAGACATTGAGAAAGATCTAACGTGTGATATCCATTGTAACTTGTGGTTTGAGTTAAGCCCATTATGTGCGAGTAGGAGATGTTTAAAATATGAGTTTTAAGTTACCAATATAGATGACCCGATTCACAAGACATTAAAATAGTTGGAGGGAGTTGTTTGAACTTGAAATTCAAACCTACTATTCCCTATAACCTCCATTAACTCCCATGTAACCTCTAATTATTATTATTATTTGAGAGAGAGAGAGTATGGTGAAATCCATATAGAAAATATTACCAACATTGAAAGGCAAAGTAGAATTACTATTTTGGCATGAAAACTCACAAAATAAGGTACTTAGATCGTGAATAATAATCCCCTTCATTGTGATTAGGATTGAGACCATTATAGAATAAGAAAATGCATATTTTGGAGTTTTGAGATGTAAGATGATTCTACCACATAAAAATCTTGGAATTCATTCTTTCAAGTAAGGATTCTTAACCCATAATTTATGATTATGAATATTGCGAATTATAATATTAATACATATAAATTAACTTAATAGTAGATTTACCTCTAGAGATTATAGAAAAAAGTATTAGAACTAAATTAAATTTTGTTTCTTGCACTTGAACTGAGAATCGGGTAGAATCATGCGGCGATCTTCTTTGCAACATGGAACTCAATAACTCGAGAGTTGAGTGAGAGAATTATCGAAGAAAAGCATCGATCTCAATGAGATACATATTGTGATCGTGGAAAAATAAATGACTAAGCGGTCTTAACCAATTTTAAGAATCATGACAAATACTAAATAGACGATTAATACATAATTATTAACCTGAGTTTTATATGTACAATCTACTTTTAGATTGTATATATAGCATTATTTAACATAATATTACAGTAAATAATTGGACAAAATCTTTTGTAATCCACCTCGATTTTGGAAACTACAATAAACCCATGATTAATACATAAGTATTAACACGATTGACTCACGAAATCTTCTTTTAGATCTAAGTAATTAACAAATATTCAAAACTTGTGGATAATCAACTCTATATAAACAGAGAAATGGAACACAACTTTCAGGATCGTATTTTATATTAATTTCACAGGTGGAAAGAGTACAAAATGGCAAAGCTTTTAAAATCATTTTTCTTAGTGATATTCCTTGTATTTTCAGCATCAGGTATTGATTAATTTATTTACTTTTTTCGCATTTAAACGAATTATTATTTAGTTTAAAATAATTAAAAGAAAAATAAAATGCATTTATTTATTTCTTATATGCAGATTGTTTGGCTTACAGGATCTGCAAAACTACATTTCGCTATAGTTGCACCCCGAACACCGAGTCATGCGAGGGAACATGCCAAGATATTATAATTGTTCCGTCACCATACATAAGGAGCTATTGTATAATTGGGCAACATCAAACTAGTTATTGTGTGTGCGAATATAAATGTTCTCTCTCTTCTAATAAGTTGAAGAAACAAGCCATCAAAAATCGAGAAAAAGACGTGAATCGTTATCATGTCAATGAGTTGAGATATTGAATAAAAATCGATCTTGAAGATAGTTTCTTTATAGTGGAAATTTAATTTAATGCAATTTGATTAGCCAATCGTTACAAAAAAACAAACTCATGATTTAAAAAGAATGCAAAGCTAGCTCGAGTGATTGCTCTAATGTAATCTCTTTTGTATGTTCCTTCGAATGGAGCCTTGTCTCTATTTGAGTTTTCGAGTAACTCAACCTCACATAAAAATGCCAAATAAATTCTTCTTTTCCATTTACTTGTTTAATACCCTTTGAGGTTTGGTTTGGAATTACTCTCAAGAGTCCCAACTTTTGCTCTCAAAGTATAGTTATTTTTTGTGTTTTGCGAACATAACAAACTGATTATGAAAGAATTTGTATCCCGTGGCAACGGATTTTGGAAATTAACAAAAGAGTAGCTTCTCATATTCTACTTTTAACCACGTGATTCAATCTTTCAAGACTCGAGAAATTAAGCTCCTATTTGGGCTCCAATAAACCAAAAATAAGATTTTTTTTCAACACTCATTTTCAATCACATTTTTTTATAAAATAATATTATTCGTAGATTCAAAACTTTTCTTTAATTTTTAACCACATATTTCTCAAAAATTTATTATTCCAATTTACATTTTTTTTTTTTTTTGGTTTCCAAAACCACATTTTAATGGAGCCAATTGATCCAAACCCGAGCCAAGTATTGTTAAAGAACTAAATTTAGAGGGAGGGGAGGATACAAGACAGTAAGAATAAGCATTACAATGAGAGTTTCGTGAAAGTTGAACAAAAACTACGGAATGAAACCAAAACAAAAATTTGATACAAATACCTATCAATTCATTTCAAAGTCAGTAAATTAAGGCCCCAAATGGTGATCTTCTTTGCAACCCTCAATTCAATAAATCAAGAGTTGAACTGGAGAAATTGTCGAAGAAAATCTTTCATCTTATCGATATGTGGAGATCGTGTGGGGATTATATGACCAAGGTCGTGTTCAATAATCACCGAGCAGCCACATTTAAAGAAGGACGCGAGGTGTCTGCTGGCCAGGCTTTCTATCTGTCTATCATTACCCTCGTTGTTGCCAAAAATATGAAGCGAGGGGCAATCGATTGATCCCTCGGAGTACTCCGACATATTAACAGCAAATCCAGAGCATAAAATCACAAATTTGAAGTCAATCTCACCCTTTAGCTTCCCTTGTTTTGCACAAACTAAAGCAGCCATTGCAGCCCCTTGTGAGAATCCCAGTATCCCATCAAATGGCCCTGCTTGCAAAACTATAGTCTTTAGATATTGAAGCGATTGGTCGAAGCCCTCAGTTTGCTGCTGATATTGCAAAGTGTCAAATGGAACTTTTGCCATCTTCCATTCAGCATCACTCTTTCCATTATAATCAGCTGCAACCAGCCAAGCAAACTTTCTGTTGCAATTAATGAAAGGTGGACTTCCTTCTGATCGAACTGATTCACAATTTTGATCAGGCGGAGAATGTTGGTAAATGAAAGGTAATTCATGCGGTGCATCAACAAAAACGAGCTCGGCAATGTTTTTGAGTTTCTTTGCCAATGATGCTGTTCTTCCTTTGAAACTGGAAGCATTCTGCCGGAAGCCATGCAAGCATAAAATCCGCAGCTTTCTCATTGGCTTAGTACTTGCAGCAAGTTGGTCTGTGCAACACCAGACAATTTCTATTTTTTTTTTAATTAAATCTTCTAGATATACAGCAGTTGAAGCCAAAAGGAGAAAGTGAACAAGAAAACTGACTAACAGCAAGTTTGGTTATGCTTAACAAAGAATAAAATTCGTTTATATATTTTGGTTTTCAAACATGTTCAGATAAGTTGCCTCTTCCATACTTTCAAGAAAAACAAGTAACTTGACTGATAACTCTTGCCTTAGACTTCAAAAAAAGTAACTTTAATTATTTCCAGCTTTGACCGTTTATACAAATTATTCATTTTGAAATTTACTCGTTATTTTACTTATTTACTTGTAAGTAAATGTTTTAAGCATAGCAAAACATGCTTTAAATCTCACACGACCTTTTCTTGGTCAAGATGCATAAAATAATTTGGAGAAAGTGTCCTCTGAGCCAGCAGTTACATTATATATATAACGCCAGACTAGTTAAAGAATACAGACCTTACCATTCCTGCAAGACATGGAAGGGGAGTGCCTGATTTGATCCAAGTTAAGATTAGCTTTGAGTGCTACTGGTGATAATACGTCTCCTGACATACCATCTTCAGTTGTTGAAATAGATGCAACTAGCTTGCCATTTTTCTGACACAGTTCACAAACATACGAGGATTCTTGTTCCTAAGAAGAACAGTTATAACAAAGTTAGGCTTACTAAAAATTTCAATCTCAAGAGGATTTTTCGCATTTACTAATAAGTGGTCTTGAGAAGCATATACCCGGCAACTGTCACAGATTAACACGAGCATCCTACAGTAACTGCACCGGCTGCGTGCAGAGTAATCATCAAATGAAGTGCTACACAGAAGGCAAGTTCCCAATGTATCTGTATCTAAGCTCCCAACTGAAACCCTAGAATAACAAGTCTAAAGATCACCAAAGCTATATTCTTTGCAAATAATTTATTTGCCAAAGCAAGAGACTAATATCTAAACTGCACATTCATGCTAACCTTAGTGGTCAGAGCAATAGGGACTCAGAAAGTTAGTATCGAAAAATGAATTTAATCAAAGCTTCGGATACAGATGTAGATATCCGTGTTTTCTTTATGAAATTACAGTTTAACAACACTAATGCCGGAGTGCAACAAAAAATGAATTATGTGGAAATAGATCCGAAGGAGGAATATAGACAAGAAAATTGATCTGTACACGGTGAAGCAGGTAAGTTTCAAAACGTACCGATGGTCAAAAACAAAATTCTTTCCTTTGAAAAAGCCACCATCTGGAAATTGTTCCAAATATCTCTGTATCCCACCAAATAACTGAAAGAAATCAACATGTGCAACAAGTATGAGCATAATTAACAAGAACAGCTCGAATGTTTTTACTCCTTACCTGTTTGGCTAAAGAGTTACATATACTTTATCAAAAACAGGGAAGACACTTAACAACGGGTACAAACAAAATATAGTTCCAGAACTAGTTTCATAGTTTCCATCTCATTCCATTCCAGTTTAAATACAATCAAAATCTTATTAGACAAGTCAACCACCCGAAGGCTTAACAACAAAATATTATTCGTAAAATGACCGTCAATACTGTCAAAAATTTGTTGACTTAAACTTTGACTATGTCACCTGCATGGTTACTTTAGAAAAATAAGTGTCATCATATTTTTGTGGTTAATTGAATTTCTAGTTTATTGTTGTAAACTTTTGTTTCTAGAATGTGCGCCTTTGAATTAATTGGCAGGAGCAGCACAAAAAGAACACTTCAAACAGGTAAGTTCAGGCATGAAAACAACTTAAAATTGCATAGATGACAATAAATGTTCCTAAAGATGTCTGATCAAAAAACATGTTCACAAAGAGAGGACTACCTATCATATCCATTCAGGGAGGAGAAGGTGGCAAGGCGCAAAAAGAAAAGCAGACTTTTGTAATATTTAAAGATTAAGTACAACCAGGGAAACTGGATGGAATAAACTTGTAGTCTTACATATAAGTATCCCCGTGAAGTATAATAATCAAAAATAGAAACTTAGCCCCTATTTGAACCACATTAAAATTCTCATTCTTCTATTTATTTTCAACCACACATTCTTCAATAAAATAATATTTTTCATCACATTAATAGCTTTTCCTTCTTTTTCAACCACATATTCTCTATTAATCTACTATTCCAAAATTCATTCTTCCAAAATAATGTGGCTCAAATACACCCATAAGGTTCTAATGGATAACAAATCCAAAAATTGCCTTTCTTAAAAGCATCACAGAATTTATATGACGGTAACGTGGATACATCTCTTCGAAATCAAAATATCAGCATTTAGCAGATTGTAAGCCAAACATTCCTCTTGCACTTACGATATATGGAAACTAATTGTTTTTCTTAATATTCTCTCTCTTCATGTCGAGTCGTGCACAAGTAATTTTCAGAAGGAAATATATTATAAGAAAAGAACACCCAGAGCTTAGTCATTATGGAAGAACAGTTATCAGCATCAATTCATCTCAGTGCAAACTGATTGCTTCTTCATTGACTTCACATAATACAATAGTAATTACATATATAGAACACTGAATACAGCCATAGCTCAATTCTCAAAATAGCTCACCTGAAACACATTTTCAAAACCAGCTCCTTTAGACCTGATATAGGCTGATGCCATCTCACATCTAATTCCTCCAGTACAGTACCTGTACCAGCAAACAAACAAAGTAAGTGCATTATGTGATTGGTAAGTCTTTCAATTGTATTTTCTGGAAGCCACTTAAGCCTTCACTAATTTTCTTGATGAGGATAAAGTATTGAGGGAAAACACGATAGAATACCATAGAAAATTTTAAAAAGGAAAGGGAGTATAACAGATTACGTCAAACACAGTAAAAGTTACGGTAATGCCACCACGGGCAGAAAATACAAGAATGTATCTAACAGAGCTGTAAAAATAAGATTCCAAGATATAATAAACAATGATCTTTCTAGAGTTCTATCAAATGAATAACCCATGAACCATTGTTATCCATTAAAAGTAAGATATGGACAAGAAATTGAAGTTTAATAGTGAAAGAAAATTAGATTGAGGCAAGGGAAGTACAAACATAAAATGTTTCATTATCCTGGTTTCAGAGGACTCACATGAGGATATTATTTCCTCGCAATCGTTCAGAGTTGCCATCTATCCAAGAGGGCAGATCACTATACTGCCTGATTTCTGGATCCAATGTTTCCACATTTGGAGTGTGGAACTTTCCGATTCTTGTCTCGTACAAATTCCTTGCATCTACCAGTACTAGCTTTTTATCAGAACCAAAACTCTCTTTTTCTTGAAATTTTCCTGGAAAAAAATTTAAAATTAAAATTTGTCCAAAATAACTTCTGTATTTTCCATCCTTAACGTCTAGCATCAAATATCACAGACGAAATCCAATACATTAAACAAAATCTACATTGTAGTGAGACTGTTAAAAAAATAACTTGAAATAAATCATATAGCACAGATAAAATCAAAGCTCCGTCATGTAAAAGAAAGGTTGGTCAATGTACCCTTCCATTCTCCTTGGCATACTTCGATTGAGTTGACCCACACCCACCCAGCCAAAATAGGTATTATTCCAAAAGTACAGGCACAGAACAGAGTAGAAGAAAAAAGAGTCTGATGAGGCAAGAGAAGAAAAACTACCAGCATTCTGAAGCACAGAGTGGAAATCAGCTGCACTTAGATGCTTTCCAGCATTTGAAATGTCTGGAGACTTCAAAAGTGGGTGAGAACTTAAAGATACCAATTCCTATGCACGAGGAGAAAATCCAGTTTCAGCTAAAAAAAATGAGGAAGAAAATGACGAACCATAAAGTAGAAAACCAAATACAATGTAAGATAAGCTCGAATATATAATGTTAGCCAAAAAATCCAGCAAGCTAGTTTGAAAAATGGATTCTCGTACAATAAATGAGGACCAACAATTAAAACTTCCTTACATATCATTCACAAATTAAGCAGTAACTAAATCCATTTCTGATGAGCATATAATGTTCCATACCAGTTTCTGGAAATGTTAATGTTGAACTTCTTTCCAGTGATTTTCACACATAGCTATATACAAATTCCAACACATAAAAACTGCAAATAACTGTATTAAAATTCATATAACCTTTACAATCCGGATAGAGAGAGATGTAAATCCACATTCCTTAGCAACTTGATCATTCAACGGCTCATGGCACGATGCGAGCTTGAAATCTGTCCCTTCAAACAATGAAATGGACTCCAGCGCCTCAATGTGCTTCTTCAATGCCTTCAATTGCCCACCAACCTGAACACCAAAAGTGGAAACCCGTATCAACAATAAACTCATGATTCCTTCCCAAATTAGACGCTCATAATAGCTCATCGTTATATTAACTTATCATCAAGTGAATGCTCCATCCCAGCCAAATAAGAACTTGAAGCCCCATTGCCTAAATAGAAGAAGATAATAATTTGCGCACACACACACACACACACACACCAAAAAAGACATTTTCAAATTAAAAACAAAAACAAAGAGGCAACAATCTTCATATTGCTACTTTTTTCTTGCTATTGATAGAGTCCCCAGCCGTGGAAAAAGAGCTTGAAGCCCCATTTCTCCAAAAAAAAAAAAAAAATCATTACTTAGACAAAAAAGTCTTTATAAAGTACAAACAAAAAGAAAGAGGGCAACATCACTCAAATAAAAAATTATAATGAAATAAGAACTAAACTTACTGTAACATTAACGCCGTGAGAGGAAAGGCGGACGCGGCCTAGGAGTGTGAGAGAGCTGCAATTGGAGTGATAGAAATCGGAGAGGTTTTGAAGGTTGGGAATTGTGGTGTACTTGTAGTACAATAAAATGCCGTAGTCTTGTTCTCCTTCTGTTTCATTTTTATTGTCTTCTACTTGGTGCTGGATACTTTGATCGGCCATTGATGAGTCTCGAGTTCTTCACTTCAGAGCGAGGTTCGCGTTAAACCCTAGGTATCGTCGGCTTAAGCTTCATTATTTATTTCTTAATTGTCGGAGGAGGAAAACTATTGGTATTTCGGTATTTCCAATGAAATAATCTAAAGTAATTCTTTAAAAATCTTAATAAATAAAATTCTTTTAAAAATTCTTCAGTAATTTTATTGAATTTGTATAGAATTAGTTTGACAACTATTATTTAAAAATTATTTTTCCTACATATCAGGGCATGTTTGAATCCCTTTTTTTTTTAGAATGTATTTTTTAATAGTGAATTGATAAAAAATGTGGATTAAATGAAGAAATTTTTTTTGGATTGTTTGTAATATTATTTTATTAAAGAATATGTGGTTAAAAAGAAATAGAGAAAAATGTATTTTAAAAAAAATAGGGATCAAACAAGGTCTCATTTTCACTTAAAACACACTATTTTGCCCGTAAATTCAAATTTTTTTTACTTTTCAATCACACATTATTTTAAAAATAACTATTCAAAATATTATTTTTTCCAAATAATAGTGTTCAAACAAGGACTTATCTTTCATAGACTTTTATAAACTTTCATTTAAAACTTCCAAATTTTTTTAAAAAAAAAAAAAGTTCTTAAAGACTATTTAAAACTTTCATTTAAAATATAATTCACGTGAATATTTTTTGTAAGCTCGATTCCCACCATCCCCTTTTCTCTTTCCGATGTAATAAAAAATATTTTTAAAATAGTACAAATTTTAAGTCACCATAATTAATTTAATAAATAATCAAAACACAAGAAATATATATAAATTCCAATATTCTTCGATAAAAAATAAAAAAATAATTTTTTAGTATTATCAATAAACAATACCTTTCAAAGGTCGACAACCAAGCAATATATTTAAAGTTTAATTTTACATTATTCTTTTTTAATATAAAATCATATAAAATTTAATTATAGATTGATCTTTTTCATAAAAACTTGAATGAAAAGGAAAAAAGAAAAAAAATTATACTAATTACAATTTAATTCTTTCGTAGAAAATTAAGAGAAACAATGAGAGAGAAAATGAAAATAGAAATAAATATAACAGTTAGAAGGTACGTAGAAGGAAAGAGAAGAAAAATATTGGAAGCAAAAAATCTTTCAAAATCTTGGATTGAATGTGAGACAAATTTTGAAATTTTATTTTTGTATTTTCTACTTAAAAGTTAGTGTATTTTGAATACATCACGACTTCAAAATACTTCAAAACCTTTAATTGAATATGTCATGACCTTTAAAAATAAGTAATTAGCACGTAACATCCTTACATTTCACTATAATTGTTCCTACTTTCCATTTTTTAACATTTCCGCCCTTAATTATCCTTTTAATTGCGCAAAACATTATTTTCATCCAACTTTTCCAATTAAGTAAAGGGTATTCTCGTCTTAAAACATTTTTCCTCTTTTCTTGCCCATTTGAACACATTGTCTCTATTTTTCCTCTGGAAAATAACCATTTGCAGAACGAGGAAAAGAATTATCAAATGCCACTGCAGAGAAGTCTCAGAATTACGTCCTGGACTGCCAAAAATATGTGATACTGCAGATGAAACCTTCGCTGCAATCCTTGGCCACTATGTATTTATTTCTTGGAAACTAATATCATATAAATTATTCAAGTGCACTAATGACAGTTTATGAAAGACAATGTACTTGTTGATGGAAATTAAAGCATTAGTCTGCTTGAAGGGTTAAACATCTAAGCCATCCACAGAAATATGCTTTCAATAGCCGGCAACTTGTAGCAACTCCTCCCATGTGACAAGTTTTTCCCTAGGTTTGTTTTTCAAATTTCCACGCTTCTTCTCTTCAGCATCAATTTTTTCCCGGTCATCAGATTGGATAGATCTGATATTCTTACTTTCTAACGAATGAAGGAGTCTTTCTTTTTCCCGGGTTTGCGGAGTTAGATGTTAGTACTCCTTTCCGATGTCCTCAGAAATGCTGGCAACCTGCCCATGGTTTTTAGGTGATCAGCAGAACTAGTTAGCAAAAATTTAACATGACACCGAGATTATCATTGAACGATAAAATTGAATAAGATGTTTGAAATATTGAAGATGAGAAGGAGATGAAACTTGAATAAGATAGAAATGATGAAGGCTCGAACACGTATATGATATGCTGTCTCAAAAATGATATTTGTCTCCTCTAATATGCTTTTAAGATTTTCGACAAGCCTTCAAGAAAGAAGCATAAAAACAAGATGATTCTTCCTAGTTAAACCTTGTTGAAAACTTGAAGAATGTTTGAATATGTATTAAAATGAGGAAAAATCAAGTGTAGAAATGAATGATGAAATCTTATGTTTTTTTCTTATTTGGAATTGAAAATCTATCACTTATTTATATATTTCTAACATTATACTACGAAAAGGATCCAAACACTCATGAAAAGTTGAGAATTTTCCACCAAATGACATAAAAAATTCAAATGAAAAAATAGGCTAACGGCTAAATTTTTGAACCCCAATTTCCTGTAGACAAGGTCATGTGTCCGCATGACCATTTAGCCTATGCATACGCATGATTAAGCAGAAACCACCCAATTTTGCCTTCCAATTTTCATCATTAATTCATTCACATTTCAATCTAATATTGAACAATAAATAATTATATAACAATGCCCTACTTATTCAAAGTATCCACATATTCATACCTGGTAACACCAATGCATAAGAATTAGATATCATTCTATTTGAATCTAACCATAGTGTAAATCTCACAAAGTATTATTGAAATTTCAGGTAACGTGATAGTTTTGAATTAGTTATTCCTTGTGACAATGCCGACGAAATCACACACGTGAATGTTATATTTTCACAAGTACTCCAAACTCGTTTAGTGCTATTATAGCCTTGTACTTATTCTATTCGTTGAACTTTTAAGAGAGAAACTCTAACATTCTATTAAAGAGGCACCACTTCGAAGTTCACATATGTGAAATTCTTCCAATATCTTTGTTACTTTTAGGATACTCGTACTTCATACTGAATCTCATTAAGACTTTTATAAAATCATCTCTCTAATCGTAACAACCAGCACTATTTATCAAGTGTTTAGAATAGGCTAAAGTGTTGAAACTTATCCACTTATCGAATGACTTATTATTAGCCTTTGAATATGGATATACTTGTTTAGTATAATTAGGTAGAGGGTTGCCAGCATCGGTGAACTTTTAATTTAGGAGTTTCAATCCCATCTTTCTCGATTTTGATCTTACTAACTCTCTAGTAAGAGCTTTAGTCAATGAATTATCTAAGTTCTCACTAAACTCAACATATATAAGAGAAATTACTCCATACTTGATTAATTTTCTCACATAATCATATTTTAGACTCATATGTCTAGACTTTTCATTATATAATTTACTATATGCTCGTACTAAAACGGCTCAACTATCATACAAGATAGGTATTAAAAAAATATCCTTTGAACCCAAAGGAATTTCATAAAGAAGAACCCTTAGCCATTCGAACTTTTTTCATATTTCAGTCAATACTACAAACTGGAACTCCATTGTTGAATGTGTAATGTAAATTTGTTTCTTAGACTTCCATGAAACTGCACCTCCTCCAAAAATAAACACTCAACCTGAAGTAGACTTGTTTTCTCCCGCACTCGATATCCAATTGGCTTCAGTGTATCCTTCAAGAATAGTTGGGAACTTTACATATTGTAGTCCAAGGTCTTTTTTTTTTTTTAATAACTAAGAACCCTCCTTGTGGCCTTCCAATGTTCCAAACTTGAATTGTTAATAAACCTACTTAGTTTACTCACAGCAAATGCAGCATCAAGTCTTGTACATTGATCTTCCATCATTCTTGTATGTAAGACTTCCAATTTCACTACATAATCAATTTGAGCTATTGATCTTCCATCATTCTCTACTAACTTGATACTTGAATCCAACGGAACATTTGCCTCTTTAATGTTCAATTGTTTGAACCTATTTATCACATTCTCAATATAATGTGATTGGATTAATGAATAACCCCCACTATCCTTCTTAACTTTGATACCAAAGATAGTGTCTACTTGTCCAGAATCTTTTATTTTGAACATAGAAGATAGAAACATCTTCGTTTCTTTAATCCCTTCTATTTCATTACTAATAATTAACATATCATCCACATAAAGACATACAAATGTAATAATATAATCATATACTTTGATATACACGCATTTATCAACCGAATTATGAGTAAAATCATATGACATAATAGTAGTGTTAAATTTCTCATGCCATTTTTTAGGGGCTTGTTTTAAACTATATAAGGACTTACTTAGTTTAAATACCTTATATTCATTTTTCGGTAGAACAAATCCTTTCGATTATTCCATATAAACCTGATATCTATTTAGGAATGTCGTATTGACATCCATTTGATGAACATGTAAATCATAAATGGATGCTAATGAAAACAAGATCCGTATCGAGGTTGTCCTAGCTACGGATGCATACATGTCAACGTAATCTATTCCTTCTTTTTGTCGATATCCTTTAGCTAGTAATCTAATTTTATATGTATTGAGTGTTCTATCAGAATTATATTTTTTTTCTAAACACCCATTTACAACTAATAAATTTAGAACTATTTGTTAAATCAACTATTTCCCAAGTGTAATTTAATATAGTAGAATCTATTTTATTATTTATTGTATCTTACCAGAATATGTAATCTCTAGAAGACATTACTTCCTTATAAGTTTTAGGACCACTTTCGATTTGAAGAACTAAAAGAATTGTTCTTACAACATCCTTCATATCTCCCTCTATTAAGTAGAAAAAAATAAGTTAGAATATATTTCATCTGATTCTAGACCTTTTTCTTTTATAGTTTTTATTTTTTCGAGGTTCATTTTCAACATCTCTTATAGATGTCTCTTCTTATGATTCTCTAGAAATCGGAATGTCTACATTAGTTTCATTTTGAGAATTTCTTTTTACTTGTACATTCTCGAAAATATCCATATCCCTTGATTCTATTATAACATTTGATTTCAAGCTTAATAACCTATAAACTTTGCTATTAAAAGCATATCCCATAAAGGTGCGTTTAATACCTCTAGAACCTAGTTTAGTTCTCCTAGAATCCGTGTTCTTACAATAAGGAAGACACCCCATACTTTGAAATAATTAATATTTGGTTTCATTCCTTTCCATTTTTCATATGGAGAAACCTTATTCTTTTTCAAAAGAATCCTATTTAATATATGGCAATCACTAAATAAGGCTTCGCCCCATAAGTTAAATAGTAATTCAAAATTTAATAACATAGCATTTATCATTTTTAAGAATGTTCTATTCTTTCTTCCCGCTAGACCATTTTGTTCTGGTGTTTGTGGCGCAAAGTATTGATGTATTATTCCATTTTGTTTACAAAACATATTGAATTCATTAGAGAAATATTCTCCACATCTATCACTTCTTAGAGTCTTTATGTTTCTTTCTAATTGATTTTCAACTTTTACTTTACATACCTTAAATGCATTGAATGCTTCATCTTTATGTTTTAAAAAATAAACATAAGTATATCTAGAACAATTATCAACGAATGTAATGAAATATCTATTACCTTCTCTTGTTAGTATACCATTAAATTCACATATATCATACTGCAATTGAGATTTTCTTTCTACACTATGAAATGAATTTCTAATTATCTTTGATTTAATACATGTTTCACACTTTTCTAAGTTATCAATCTCACATTGTATTAATCCACATTTAACCATTCTTTTCATAGCGCTAATTCATATGTGTACTAATCTACCATGCCATAAATTAAATGAAGCAATAAAATTAAGGAAAATATTTGTTTTTTATTGGAATCATTCTCAAAAGTACAAAATTTGACCATTCATTCAATATAATATTCATTTCCAACAAAATACTCATTATGAGTTAGTACAAGTTTTCTCGACTCGAATATAGATTTAATTCCCAATTTTCTCAATAGAACACCACTTGCTAAGTTTCTATTCAAATTTAGTATTTGTTTAAAGTAATCTTCTTAAGCGAAGATGATCTCGACATTCTATTTGCCAATCACTTTAGATCTTCATTCATTTCCCATTTGGATCTCTTGACCATCATCAATGTCATGATAATTTTTGAAAAGAGATGTATCATAACACTCATGAATGGTTGCGCATGAATCATACCACCAACCCGAAACCTTGCTTTGGATTGCATTAATTTCGCTTACCATAGCGATAATCTCATCAACGTAATTCAATTGTCCCCCTTCTTTTGTTACTTGTTGTGCTTGCAATCTCTTGTATAGTGCCCCAATTTTGCAAAAACATAGCAAGGTCTTTTAGACTTGATTTTGAATTTTCCTTGATCCTTTTTAGGACGAAGAGGTTTCCCTTTCTTCTTGTACTTGTTAGAGGTATCCATATTGTCCACATCATTGGCTTTTGAAGATCCATTCTAAGAACTTTCGGTCTTATTTCTTGCCCTTAATTCTTCCTTTATACGAGAATGTTTTTAATGTGTTCCAAAGAGAAATATTCAGAATTGCCTATATCATTTCCAAGTCCTCGAGAGTTTAGCAATAATTGCTCTTACTTGAAAGGATTCGAGAAGTTCGATTTTTACTGCTTTTAATTTGTTGGCAATGACTTGTAATTCATGTACAAGAATGAATATTATCTAACATTTTGAAATCAAAGTATTTAGATATAAGAAATTTCTTAGTACTTTCCTCTTCAGCCTTATATTTGTTTTCAAGTTTATCCCATATTTCCTTTGCCAAATTGGTGTTAGTCTAGAGATCATACAACCAATCCGAAAGGGAATTTACAATGTGACCACGACATATCAATTCATCTTCTTGCCTTTTCTTTATCTTGGTACGAACTTCTTCTGTATCTTCTTCAGTTGTATCGGCAATTGGTTCCAAGTTTGTATCAAGCACATAGTAGATTTTTAATCCCGTTAGAAAGAATTTGAGTTTGTCTTGCAATCTTGTGAAATTGATCCATCAAACCTATCAAAGCACACTAGATCTCAATTCATCAATTTGATGGTAGCCAACGTAGTTTCCGTCTCTATCACAGTACATGTAAACTATCGTTTTTAGATTGTTGGAAATATTGAAGGGGAAAAGAATGAGATAAAACTTGAACAAGATAAAAATGATGAATGAGACTCGAACACGTATATGATACGCAGTCATATAAACGATATTTTGTCTATCTACTATACTTTTAGGATTTCTGACAAATAGTTTAGAGGATTTATATGCCTTCATGGAAGAAGCATAAAAGTACAATGATTATTTCTAATTGAACTTATTGAAAACTTGAAGAAGATTTGAATATGTATTAGAATGAGAAAAAATCAAGTGTAGAAATGAATGATGAAATCTTATGTTGTTTTCTTATATTCACTTCTTTATAGTGTTATTTACTCATTAAATATGGCTCATTCCCAACTTACTCCGAATGGATAGGCTTAGCTAGCCAGTTCTTTTTTATTACGGGGATCCGTAGGCCTACAAGAGGAATTTTCATCGGATATATTTTGTTCAATGTATTGTCTCATGCTATTAAAGAATATAGCGAACCCTCAAAATGAGATACTATTCATTTTCTCACCGCTTCTCCTGAACTTGCCAAGAACTAATAATTACCCTCACCAAGGTGTATAATTGTAAAGAGAGTTTTTTCTTTGTTCGATGTAACATGGCATTTCACTCTAATGATTCTAACCCTTCAGTTGTTATAGCTCGAGCTTATGGTAAACATTATGAATGTTAATGCTTGTCTTTTCATTAAGATTTTTATGTTGTAACTGTGGAGATTTGGTGCAGGTAAATCACCTTTTTTAGTTCACAGTTGTGTTCTTTGCGAGCTTTGAACTCTAGTAGCTCATATCCTTCGTTTGCTTTCTGAGGTTCGTGAAGTTGAGAGATTGCTTCATATCTTTAATTCTAATTTTTACAACCTTGGTATTCAAATCACTATGGGTGAGTCCATGCATTAATTTATTTATCTCTAGTTCCAGACATTTTAATTGATTACTATCATTATTTTTAATGCCTTTTTTTTGTACAGTGTAGATTGATTTTGATGCGAACCTTTCTAAACGTTGAAGAATTTCTTCGCTTAAGGATTTAGGCTTTGGCGAACCTAGAAGGGCTAGTTACATTCCTGTTGAGGATTCGATCACCCAGCCTACATCTCGCAAGGTTCAGGGAAATCGCAATCTTCTGTTGCCAATGTTTCGATTCCAAGGTCGATGCCTTTAGAAATTACTAATTCTGCCTTGCCCATTCGTATTGATTAACTTAAAGGGAAACAAAAATATTCAAGTGGATCCGAGAAAAGCTCGATCCAAAAAATATATTCCTACCTTGATTGAGTCTTTTTTAATCCATTCCGTCATAATGAGTTAGATTCAGGTATTTTATACTTTTTTCCTCCTTTTGTCGCCCGTATCACTAGGTCATGTGATAAGTGTATTTTGTACATTTATTTAAGTCATTAAATTGAAGTATTTGTTAGTTGTTTGGATTAGTTCAAGCTTAATTATGTATTAATTATGTTAGTTATGTTGAACTCAATGTAAATTGATGGAATTGAAAGAAATGAACGAAACATGACAAAAATAAAAGAAATTTAAAGTTTGGGGACCAAAGTGTAAACATTCAATAGTTGATTCGAACCATAAATAATGATTGAAGATTATATAGGATCAATTGAATGCAATAAGAGGTCAAATGAGTGGAATTTAGTTGAAATATTTTCACAAATCAATTTCTAGTCGAAGAAGTTATGTTCCGAATTTTTAACCTTGGATTTTTAACATTCAAATTGGAAATTTTTTATTTCAATAAGAATTGTAGCCATTTGAGTTATCTTTCCAACATGTTTTGAATCACATCAATCTAATATCAGGATAGAGAATTATAACCAAAATATCGAAAATTGTGTAGAGACGAAATGATGCGAACCAGCGTGCACGCAATACACTAATTTTCATGACCTGAGAGCCATTTGGATCAACGGTGCACGTGTGGTAGTTATATCGATGCCTAGGGGGCTATTTCCATATATAATAAGCGGTTTCCTTTCGCGATTCAAACTCTTTCCAAATTGGACACGATTTTGACCTAACTTCAATCCTTATAAATAGAGAACATGGGATACACATTGAAAATCTCTCTCTTATCTCTTCATACACAATAATATTATCAAATTCATCAAGAATAAGATGTCAATTGGTATATTTTGAGGGATGAGATCAAGTCCTAGCAAGGAATTGAAGCCAATTATATCAAGATTTTGAAGAATTCAATATTGGAATTGAAGATCAACATCTTTTGCATTCTATCATGATTCAGGTGACATTTTCTATTATTTTTCTTGTAATTTATATATTATTATGCTGGTTAAATCCTTTTTGTATTGGATGAAGATGAATCCTATTGTTTATTTGTTTTAATCAAAGACTAGTAGTTTAGTTTAATTATTTTAATTAATTGACCACCAATTAGATAATTAGCTACTTATTGTAGTGTTGAGATACTCACAATAAATTTAGAACGTGGCAAAACTAATATATTTACAATAGATGTTAAGAATAATATTTATCATATGTGCAATCATATAGATAATCTAAACTTTAATGCATGGAATAACATTTATCGCATATGAAATCATATAGACAATCTGAATTTTATTACATTCTAATCATTCGAATTCAGGTTATGAATAGATTCAGATCATGGGTAGAATATAATTAATTTGTCTTGGAATAAAAAATTATATATTATAACTTTATCGATTGTCAAGAATCTATGAATAGAACCAATTAACAAATCAATAATTGAAATAAATAGTAATAGACAGTTTTGAAATCCAATACAATCATCCATAATTTGATAAAAAAAAAAAAACAAACTTTTACAACTTTCTTATATTAATCTAGCATAGATTAAATCAATCTCTCTTTTATTTATGTAGATCGAATTTCATAAAAAAATAATAAACTTGAATTGAATTTATTCATTATGGAACGATACTCTCAACTCACTAATTCTATTACTTGTCAACGATCCTATACACTTGCGGGTTTTGCACGAACATCATGTTACACCTATTTTAATCAATCATAGGAGAAATTGGCTAAGGATCTTACTTCCGCATAAAGAGAAGAATTAATCGATGCTATCTGTCGCGAACTATAGAATTACTCCAAGACTAGCAGGTGAAGTATGAGCTTTATATTAACCGAGTGATTGGTTTAAATAGGAAGGTCCAAATCTTGGAGGAAGAATACATACTCCAACCAAAACTGGATGTGGTTGACGAGGAACAATCACGATATAAGAACATGTGCCAAAACACTAAGGAATATGCTAAGGTAGAAGATGTTCTTTTAGTCGATACCAAGAGACTCACTTTAGATTTAATGCAAACTTGGTTAGACAATCAAGCATATTTCGAACGGATAGACTGCGAAATTGTTAAGTTGAAAGAGGAACTCCAAACAACTAAAATTGAATATTTTATTACAATGAAATATGGTACTCAGGCGCAAGATGAACTGATTTTACTCCATCAAATGTTAGAAAGTTGCAAAGCTAGACAAAATTTGCAATTGATGAAAGAAATGCTTACGAAGCAAAACTTTTTGAGAATCTATGCAGGATGGGAGAAACAGAGTTCTCCATATTACTAGAAAATTTCATCCTAAAAGGAACAAGGATTTCCTAGATGTTCGTGAAGAGGATGTTAGTGACACCTAGTTTTCTGAAGTTCCTCTGCTAGCCTCTAAGGCTTTTTAAGTTTTTTTCTCATTTCTTTAAGCCTTTCCAGACATTCCTCTATGTGAGGTCACTGCTATAACTGAGCTAGCCGACGCTCATAGCAATTGATGGCTTCTTTACCCTTTTATCCAATTTGGAAGAATGTAACCCTTGGGTCCTCTTTATTGTTTTTTACTCTTTCTAGTTTATATACGAATTCACGTTATATTATTGACTTGTTTTGATGTCACATTTTGTTATCGCTGCATGTGTTTGTTCATTTTGGCCGACAATTATATTTTGCATAATTGTAAATAATTTCATCTCGTAAAATATAAATCATACAATGTTGTGTTAAGTAACAAAACATGTCACTGAAACAAATGAATCGCGATTTTTATTCATAAGTACTTTTTTGTGTAGCTACATTGAGCTTTTTTGTCATGACAATTTGTAATTAAGGATAGACATAGACTCGTCCTTTACAGTTTGTTTATGAGTAGATAGATTTCAATCCAACTTCCCTCGACAGAGTAACTATCGTATTTTCATCATTTTGTTGGCAGGATAATCTTTGCCTCCAAATATAGCTTTATTGACGGATAGAGTTTCGCTTTCAAGCACAGTTCTTTCAACGGAGATAGACTTGCCTTTAATGTTGGAAACATTGGCTAGATTAACCTCGCTAGTTATTTGAATTTCACAGTAGGTGGAATGAGGCTCACCTTTCAATTTTTTGATCATAGATTTGTTGCGACTATATTTCTGGGCCATCTTTGATTTCATCAATTTCTCAACCATGCTTTCCCCAGTACTTGCAAAACTATCTTTACTGGCAGATAGGTTTTCATTTCGTTATTCACAACATCAAATGTTTTCTTTCCTGAAAAAGCTTTTTCAATTATGTTTCCTTTAATTGTGTTGGTAATATTGATTAGCTGAGCCTTTGGGGTTGCTTTCCTTAAGGCGCTAAGATAGCACTCTCGCGCAACTGCTTGATCTTCCCTGACCATGGCTATCCCTTTCGGAGTTTTAAATTTCAAGCATATGTATTGGATAGAAAACACAACTTTTAGCTGTTTCAAGATGGGCATTCCAAGGATCCCATTGTATGTTGACCTACTATTCATAATTAGGAAGTCCATGTATCAATGGAATACAATTGGCTCCTCATTTATTCCAATGCCTAATGTAATATGTCATCTAAGGATCAAAGCATCTCTCGTAAAACTGTAAAGGGGTTCAGCCATAGATACCCAAGGATATCGACCTGCATTTGGTTAAAAGCACTTCCAAAATAATATGTTAATAGATCTATCATTATCTACCAACATGCGACTGAGGCCGTTATGGGCCATTATAGCCTGCACTACTTGTGCATCACAATGGGGATATATGACTCCCTACACATCATCATTGTTACAAGTTATTGGACGATATACAGGTTGGGGATTATCTCAAATTTGAAGTTTTCCAGTGTAGGCTTCTTAGCATCTTGAATATAATTCTTTTGCTCATTTACTATTTCTCTACCAACATACGGTCCTCTAATAATAATATGAATCTCTGTTATTGGAGGTTGGGAGTATTGGTTTCTTGCTGGTGCTCGCGAGTAATGTACATGCCTTGATCTACCTCTACGATCTTGCCCTCTGGTACTTGAATATGGAGGCTTTTGGTTGTCAGTTCCTTCGTGCATCTTGCCTTGCTGACATATTAACTTCTCATCCTAATTACATCGTAGTACTCATCTGTGTCGTGGTCCCTACTACAAAGAATTTTACAATATTTCAGGGGACGAATGTGCTCGTCTGCTACTTGTAATGGAACTGGAGAGATCACATGTACTTTGCTTTTGTGATCATTAAGTCGCTCGTACTCAATCTTCAGCAGTTTAGCTGCATATGTCAATGCTTTTCTCTTGAGAACCCGCCCTTGTTCTACCTTCTTTTGATTCTCTATTGTGCCTTCGGTCTGGATCTCGTTTTGTATCAAACTCACGAGCTGATGGTAGAGGTAGATTCTTATTGCGGACATCCTACCAGAAGGAAGTCTCCATCAGTAAGCTATTTTATAATGCGCCCCGAGCCTTCTCATCTGATATCACGTTGCAAACGATCCATTCAATACTGAAACGAGTGAAGTAGCTCTTAGGAGACTCCTTTTCCTCCTGTCGCATGTCATTAAGCATAGTAGCTGAGGCTTAGCCAATCCATCTTCCTGCAAATGCCCACAGGAAGGCTTGTTTTAACTGTGGCCAACTTCAAATCAAACTTAGTGGTAACTTGCTATACCACCGCTTGGCAGATCCATCCAAAGTGAATGAAAGTCTCGACACTTAAGTGCAGGACTTGCTTTCTTCAATCGCATTTGTATCGTGTACTCACATAAATGGTACATAGGATCTCCTTTGTCATTGTACTTATCCATAACTGGATGATGAATTTGTCCGAAATCGATCATCCTTGATTTGACTCATGTTTTAAGATCTCGAGAGTTTTGAGCTTTTGTAGAAATAATAAGATTTTGGGGTCTATTTTGTTTAAAATTTTCACAGATGGTGCCAATTTGTCGACGATAGAAATTTATCAACAAATTTTACTCATCTATGATTTTCACTTCCTAAATTCATTGATTTGGACATTCAAAATGGAGCAAGCAGAGAAATAGCAATTTGAGAGGGAAAATTTGAATTGTATGCATTTCCATTCAATTGAGGGAACAATTATAGATTTTCCTCCAACCCTTGGGGTAATTGGGTCAATTTGAAAGAACGACATATGTCGGTTTTTCTTATTAGTTCTTATAATAATTGATTCAGTTAAAAATCACATTTTATCCATTGGCCTATGTGCTTTTTAGTGACAACTTGTAGCCAATCTGGATTAGGAAAATAGTTCGTAGGCTTTGTACGAGCCTTTCGTATTTTATTTGCCTCACCTGCATGTTACACTCTGCGATTTGTTGGGCCCGTAGATTGCATCTAGAGCCTTAACAATTATATTCGCAAATTCTAGTACTATGTAAATTTCAAGCATGGGGATAAATAATTCTATAGATATCTTGTAACGTATTTGAGATTACAACTGTCGAACGCTATTCATTCTTTTTTTCATTAAACTTAACTCTTTTCTTGAACACAATTGTGATACAGCACAAAATGTACCTAACAAGATGAAAATTGAGACAACAAAATAATTAGAAACAAAGTCTATAAGATTTGAAACTTTGGGGGTCCCAATTTATGTTTGTTTTGTCTACATATCAACTTCCAACTGGCTTGTACATCTTCTTTGGTGTTTTCCGTTTTGGCGCTCGTTTGGGCACCATTATTGTGGAAAAAATGCATTCTTCTATAACTTCACATGGCCAACCATGTGAAAACTAGTCCAAATGGTGTTATGCCCCTGTTTGGCCCCCATTTTGGGGGGTTGAAAATTTTTGAAATAGTGATTAATGGGAAAATGTATAGTAGAAAAAATTTAGATTTATGTGTAATATTATTTTATTTGATGAATGTATAGTTGAAATGAAGAGGAGGAAAAAATTAAAGTAATGTAATGTAATGTAATGTAATGAAAAAAATGAGGGCAAAACGGGGGCTATACATATATATGGTCAACTTCCAATTTTACCCCAATCTTGAAATGTGAGCACGTATTGTTCCAAACAAAAGCCATGCATTTTTTACTTTTCCAAGTTCACTTCAACAGATTGTTGTCAATTTGGTGTCAGAAATCAGGAACAAAGAAAGAGTTTTGTACTGTGTAACGATTAAAAATTGTCTAAAAATAAGATGAAAATGACCTCTAAATGGGGCTTTGATATCAACGTATATTTATATTGTATTTCACATTCCCCGTCCCTGTTAATTTGTTACTCTCTATTAAATGTGACAATTCAATATTTAAAGTGACATGATCATGATACGGACTTGAAAGGGGCATTGTTTGAATAAATGAACATGTCTAGGACATGACAATATAAGAATGGGTTAAATTTATCGATAATTACCCAACTTTATACTAGATGTTACCATGCCACTCAATTTAATTTGTTTTACTATGAACACATAACTTTATATTTAGTGTCGTCATAATTATCTTATTTTATTTTATTTTTTCATAGTCACCCAATTTCATCATTGCCACCTAACTTTTTTGCACAATTTTAATTAGTTTTAAAATGGGTAAAACGGTAACNCTTTTTTTCATTAAACTTAACTCTTTTCTTGAACACAATTGTGATACAGCACAAAATGTACCTAACAAGATGAAAATTGAGACAACAAAATAATTAGAAACAAAGTCTATAAGATTTGAAACTTTGGGGGTCCCAATTTATGTTTGTTTTGTCTACATATCAACTTCCAACTGGCTTGTACATCTTCTTTTGTGTTTTCCGTTTTGGCGCTCGTTTGGGCACCATTATTGCGGAAAAAATGCATTCTTCTATAACATCACATGGCCAATCATGTGAAAACTAGTCCAAATGGTGTTATGCCCCTGTTTGAACCCCATTTTGGGGGGTTGAAAATTTTTGAAATAATGATTGATGGAAAAATGTGTGGTAGAAAAAATTTAATTTATATATGATATTATTTTATTTGATGAATGTATAGTGAAGAAAAGAAAAAAATTAATATAATTTAATGTAATGGAAAAAAATGAGGGCAAAACCGGGGCTATACATATATATGGTCAACTTCCAATTTTACCCCAATCTTGAAATGTGAGGCCATGCATTTTTTACTTTTCCAAGTTCACTTTAACAGATTGTTGTCAATTTGGTGTCAGAAATCAGGAATAAAGAAAGAGTTTTGTACTGTGTTACGATTAAAAATTGTCTAAAAATAAAATAAAAATGAGCTCCAAATGGGGGCTTGATATCAACATATATTTATATTTCATTTCACATTAAATGAAGAAATTAAAAATGTACATGTGAAGTATGTGGCATCCATTCCCATTCCCCGTCCCTGTTAATTTGTTACTCTCTATTAAATGTGACAATTCAATATTTAAAGTGACATGATCATGATAGGGACTTGAAAGGGGCATTGTTTGAATAAATGAACATGTCTAGGACATGACAATATAAGAATGGGTTAAATTTATCGATAATTACCCAACTTTATACTAGATGTTTTACTATGACCACCTAACTTTATATTTAGTGTCGTCATAACTATCTAATTTTATTTTATTTTTTCATAGTCACCCAATTTCATCATGGCCACCTAACTTTTTTTTCACAATTTTAACTAATTTTAAAAGGGGTAAAACGGTAAAAAATAAAACTCCATTTACATGTGATTAATTTATCGAATATTAAATATATTGGATGTCGTGCCAAGGTGATTTTTTTTTTTTAAAAAAATGACTTTATTCATTAACAACAATGTAAAAAGAAAGAAAAAGAAAAAGAAACACAGTTTTAAAAGAAACAGATGGCCTTCCATTACAAAGTTGAGAGAAACGGCAGCCTGGCTGTAAGGCTAACGATACATGATAAAGAGCGTATTTTTGCTAAATACGTGTGATGAATTTTATGGGCTCGTGGTCTACGTTATAAAGTCTGGTTAAATTATATGTATGATCGAGTTACATATTCTAACTTTGAATTATCAAATACTTTTTATTAATTATAAATTCAGAATTCGTAGATGCTGCATATTACGGCTATTTGAATTATGAAGCTTCTTATAATAAACGTAGGGGAGTCAAGACGGTTCAAACTAGACTAGCTTAACAAAGACGCGGTATGTATCATAGTTTTGAAAAGTTGAACTGAAATGGCCAATAAATACATGAGATTTTATGCAACAATTGCTTTTTTTTTTTAACTTAATTATTTTTTTAAAAAATGCACATGTACACTGATGTGTAGTCTTATCTCAAAGTCTTCAAGCAAATCATTCTATAGTAGGGATGTTAACAAGTCGAGTCGATTCGCGAACCGAAACTCAAAGCTCGATTCAAGTAAAAATGGTTCGGGTTTTTTTGGCCCGAGCCGAGCTAAGCCAAGCCAAGCTCAACTTTTGCTTGGCCAAAAAATTTAGACTTGACCCGAGCTTTCAACTCGAGCCTTAGCTAGCCGAGACATGTCTCTTTTTTTTAAAATTGCAGCTATTGGCAGCTACACGTGCAGCTATCTTGTCAAGTTTTTAGTTTTTTCAAACTTCTTTTTTAAGTTTTGTAGGCTATTTTTTTAAGGCTCGGCTCGTCTCGTCACTAGCCAAAAATGGCCAGTGACATAGGCTAGCTTGGGC
>CAIGRB010036048.1:7320-19146 GCA_903798255.1 Fraxinus quadrangulata | reverse complement strand
AAAAATTAAAGGTTTAGGACCCTATCATCAAAATGTTTAAAGGTTAAGGACCCAATGCTATTTACCCTATAAAGTTTAGTGGTCATGGCGAAATAAATTAAAATTTGGTGGCAATGATGACACTAAGTGGAAAGTTCGACAGCCGTGGTGAAATAAAATAATTTTTTTTTGCCACATCGGTAACACCAATTCCTTTTAGCTAATTATTGGAACTAACAATATAGCGATATACCAAATGGAATGACACGTACATTTTGCTACTTTGTCACCTGGGACATATCAGAATTTTTTTCCAATGCAGGTGATATTAATAAAGGTAAAAAAATAATAATATACTGCTAGGTTTTGTTAGTTTATGATGTAATTGGTAAGTCTGTAAACAAAAAAGACTAAATTGGATAGGTTATAAAAGTCAAGGAATATGTTGTAATTTTCCTATTTGGGTCGTATAGGTTCTAGGGTTCGAGCTTCAAAAGAGGACAAAAAGGGGACCTCCATTTCACTAGACTGTCGCTAGGACTTCGCTCGAGCGGCAGAAACAAACATTTTCGCTTGATGGTCACAGGGTCGTCGTTCGAGCAAAAAGCTGTTACTCGATTGTCCCTGAGCTCTCATTCGAGCGACATAATTAGCCGAAAATTTTTTAATCACGATTTCAAGGATTTTTATCCGGCATATTCAACCCTAACCCTATCATATAAATACCAGAACGTCACAGAACGTAAAAATTTGAGGTTGAAACATTGAGAGAACTTGAGAGCTTCATCTTTTCATCTTCCAATTCATTGAGAGACTTCAACCTTCATTAATTTGATTATACTTGGTGGAGAAAACATCAGTTCCTATTAATCCAAATACCAAGCCTACTGAGGAACATGAAGTTTTTCAAGAATCCACAGGAGATAGACGAATCCACAAAGCCAGTGGTTAGAGAATCGAAGAGGGCTTTGATATTGTAGCCAAAGAGTTGGTACAGGAGCGCGCAATTCAGGAGGCCTGTCGTTTGCAGTCAGTAGTTGGTGCAGGGTCACACAATCCGGAGGGCTGTCGAATCTCAGTCAGGAGGTCAAAAGGTTCGTGTTGTCGTCTTGTCTAGCGGACTGTAAGTTCGATCGTTTATAATGGATTTTGACTAGTAAAGCGCCTGGAGTTTTTATCCAGTTGAGATTTCTCCGTGAAAATTTCACGTGTTTTTTACTGATTTATTTACTGTTTTCATATTTTGCAGTATTCAAACATAGCGCAATTGGACTGTATTTTTAACCATCTGGAGATAATTAATTAGTGACTTGTTGCTTGTTAATTACAATTTAATTCTGCATTTACACATTCACCTCTTCTAGGTGTAGTTTGGGTCAAATCTCGTAAATTTCAATTGGTATCAGAGCCTCATTTCGATTCCTGACCCATAAATTTATCTGGATAAGTCATTCTCTATCCGTGCCTCCATTTTTTTGAAAGGAGCAACTATGGCTATTGAAAAGTTAAGATGAGGGCCTTTTTAAAATTCCTAGATGAACGTATCTGGTTTAGTGTAGTAAATGGTTAGGCTACACCTAGTTCTATGATTAATAATGAAGTAATCTCCACTCCCATTGCTAATTGGATTAGAACGAAATTAGATGAGTGTAACTGAAATAGCAAAGCCTTACATGCCCTATTTATGGTTGTGTCTGTGGAAGAGTTTAGAAGAGTGTCGATGTGTGAGACTTCTAAAGAAGTTAGGGACATCTCAGAAACCACACACGAGGGAACTAAAATTGTTAAAAATTCTAAACTGCAAATATTGACCTCTATGTTTGAAGATATTAGAATGGCGGACGATGAATCGTTCGATGAATTCTATGCGAAGTTGAATGATATAGTAAATTCAAGTTTTAACCTAGGTAAAAAAATCCCCAAGTCCAGAATCGTTAGAAAAGTCCTTAGATCCTTACCAGAAAGGTTTAGACCTAAGATCGCGGTGATTGAATAAAGTAAGGATTTAGATGCAGTTAAAATAGAGGAACTCGTAGGATCCCTCCAAACATATGAACTCACTATATCTCAACCGAAAAAGGTTAAATCCATAGCCATGAATGCTATTAGGGAAGAAGAGAGTGAGTCGACTGATGTTGAGACCCTTAGAGACGACGAAATAGCTTATTTCATTAAACAATTCCAAAACGCCATGATGAATATGAGAAAACCTCTAGAGAGGAAAAATATTGATCCTAGTAAATTCAAGCGTAAGAAATGTGATAAAAATTCATCTAGGACTTCCAGTAAGAAAAACCAGTATGTTATATACCATGAATGCAAGGTGTTTGGTTACTATAGGAATGAATGTCCTAATCATAAGATAATTCAGGAAAAGGAAGGGAAAAGGCATTAGTAGTGATACTTATGGTGGTGAGAATGAACAAAAATATATGGCGTTCACGTCTAGAGTTAAGTCTGAATCTGATAAAGGGAATGAGAAGATTGAGAGTGTTAGTTGCAGTGAGCAATCTGAGAATGAGGAAGACTCTGAGGATGATTAAGATATCCGTAAGCTGTATCTACAGTTGTTCGAGGAGAGTCTTAAAATCAAAAAGTTCAACATCGCCTTGCTGAAAAAGCTTGATAGGCTTGAAATAGAGAAAGAGGGACGCTCAGCTGACCTTCAAGACTCTATCAAAAAATTGAGCCAGTTGAAACTTGTTAACAAAAATTTGGAAGCTAAAGTTAAAAACTTAACAAGCGAGTTGGAAAAACCCAATACTCAACTTCAGTCTTTCATGAGTAGAACTCAAAAACTTGATCAACTATTGGAAATGAACAAACCTGCTGGTAATAGGCAAGGTCTAGGATATGTTCAAAATGGCGATGACACTGCTGGTATATCCAAGACCACGTTTATTCCCACAACTAATACCAGAATTAGGAATGTTACTAATTCTATACCTAAAGGCATCATTCAACGTCAACTGCCGCGTAGGTTTGTTCCAAAATGTCATCGTTGTAGTATACTGGGACACATAAGGGCTGAATGCTGTAAATGTGAGTCGAGAGGTAAAATTTAGGATATCACTAGCAAGGTTAACTTTGCGCAAATCAAGTTAGCCACATAACTGATATAATTACTCAGTTGACTAAAATTACTTATACATCTGAAAGAATTTGGTTAAAAATAGTGACTTGAAAGGTCTTGAGCTTGATCGTGTTCTTAAGGATAAGAGCGTCAATGTACCTCACTGATTAGGTACTTAGGTGCATGCATGTGTATTTCATAGAACCAATTCATTTGTGCATGCATCATATTTGTTTATTTGTTTTCTATAAAAAAAAACTCATGCATTTTTTTTATATATTTATTATTATTTATTTTTATTTTTATTTTTGCGTGTTTGACTTTTTTATGTGCTTAATGTATTCATGCCTTCAATTAAAAACAACAAAAACATGAAAAATTGAAAAAAAATAAAAATGCGGGACATTGTTTTTACAACATAATATACAATATACTTGATTTTGTTGATTGTGATCAAGCATGTGTTTAATTGATGGGTTGTAACATAGTTTTCATTACTGATTTGGGTTATTATGGAGTACTTAGTATATGTATCTTCATGTACCATCTACACTGCACACACTATAATATTGTTAGTGGGACTCAATAGCGTGTGTGAGATTTTGGATGACAATATCATGTTAATAAGGTGATTTTGAATATGAATTGACCTTATTTGTTAGACCTAAACTCATGTTTATCCCCGGTAATAAAAAGTTCAATATCTTATATTTTTTTCGAAGCCTATTTGACTCGAGCAATTAAACTTGCATGATTTTTCATAACTTGGTGCATATGGTCAACTAACTTGGATTAACCATTCTAAAGCTCGCTATATGGGTCATTTTAGTCGTTTAATGGAGAACAGCATGTGTTAAGATTTGAAAAAATATTTATGAGCTTAAAAGATTGATAGATGTGAAAATAAAATATGCTCAAAATCAGGGAGAGAAATGAAAATATCAATATAAAATAAGCTTTTATTTAAAGGTCTTAATGCACTTTACATGGTTTGACTTTCATAAGTAGAGGAATACACTTATTGGCAGTGATGTTTTAACATATCCTTTCTCACAAAATTAAGATTTGGAATCCTACTTACAAAGGATTAGTGACACTTTACACATATGGGTTACTTATACAATTTACTCCATGTTAACTTGAACTAAGTAAGTGGGAAGACTTACTGTTCGTTGCTTGTAGTTGTGCATGCTAACAATATGTTTGAATTATTATACGTTAATGTTAAAAAAAGGAAAGAGAGCAAATCATTTTTATGATTATCCCTTGTCATTTTGTAATAAAAAGTGGGATAATATGACTTCACATGATGTATTTAAAAATTTCGACTTAAAGATATTAAATGATAATTTTAGTATTGCTAGATTAAGTTTTGATGTTTGGTAGTATTAATGTTTCGTTTTGATATTTGGGTTGCATTGATATTACGTCTTAATTTAGCTCATGGTATGAAAGTGAAATAATGTGTTGTGTTATAATTGCCCGGATTTACTGGTTGAATTGCTTTTACACTTATTACTGTTTCACGTACGTTTTACATTGGTATTTGAGTTGCTTATTTCAGGAAACAGGTTTTTATAAAGGAAAAGCAGAATTCAATCAAGATAGTTAGTATTGGTAGTATCAGTCATTGAATCTGTAATTTTTTCACTATTACCTTGACTTTAGATTGTAGTTTTGTCATAAAATGTCAAAGGGAGAGCTTGTTAAGTTTTGTTAGTTTATTATGTAATTAGCAAGTCTGTGAAGAAAAAGGACTAAATTGGATATATTATAAAATCAAGGAATATGTTGTCATTTTCCTATTTGAGTCGTATAGTTTCTAAGGTTCGAGCTTCAAAAGAGGAAAAAAATGAGGTCGCAATTTCGCTAGATTGTCGCCAGGACATCGCTCGAGCGGCAGAAACAGAAATAGAAACATTTTAGCTAAACTGTCACAAAGTTCTCGCTAGAGCGACAAGCTCTCACTCGAATGTCGTTGAGCTCTCGCTTTAGTGACGGGGTTAGCCGAGAACATGAGAGCTTCATCTCTTCATCTTCTAATTCATTGAGAGATGATTATACTTGGCGGAGAAAACACTAGTTCCTATCAATCCAAATACCAAGCTTACTAAAGAGCACGGAGTTCTTCAAAAATCCACAGGAAATAGATAAATCCACAAAGTCAGGGGTTAGAGAATCCAGGAGGGCTTTGATATTATAGTCAAGAAGTTGATGCAGGAGCGCGCAATATAAGAGGGCTGTCAGATTGCAACCAGGAGTTGGTGCAGGGGCACGCAATCTAGGAAACCTGTCAGAATCTGAGTCAAAAGTTGTTGTATTCACATAATCCAGGAGGATTGTATTAACTTCAATCAGGAGGTCAGAACGTTCATGTCGTCATCTTATCTGATGGACTGTAAGTTCGATCATTTATAGTGAGTTTTGACTGGCAAAGCGCCCGAATCTTTTACCCAGTTGGGGTTTCTCCGTGAACATTTCACGTGTTTATTACTGCTTTACTTACTGTTTTCATATTCCACGGTATTTAAACATAGGGTAATTGGACTGTATGTTTAACGATCAAGAGATAATTAATTAGTGACTTATTGCTGGTTAATTGCAATTTTTAATTCCGTATTTATACCTATTCACCTCTCTCTAGGTGTAGTTTGGGTCATAGCTCATAAATTCCAATAAACATTATACGAAAAATGAAACATATTGCAATTTTTCTTTATGAGTTTTCATACTTTGATATCATTGTACAATCACTACATTATCAGTCTGTAAAAATATAGATTTCTCCAGATAAACAAATATCATCCATCCACTCATCTCCAATTTGATCATTCACAATGTTTATGGCAAAAAATAATCTTTCTACCTAGAGCAACCGGAAGAATAAGTGTCAAAGCTACTCTTATATGTCAAAATTAACTTATGTGCGAGAGCACTGAGGCCATTCAATTCTTCAAAATCTTTGTTACAGAGAATGTCAATAATGTAATTATTAGTTTGATCTCAAGTATGAAGAGGTCTATTTTTAAAAAATCAAGCGGACAAAATTCTTATCAAGATGAATCAACTTTCTTTTATCAAGACCATAGAATGAATTTTGTGGACACAAATAAGCTACATAAATGAGTAACTCGGTATTTACCTCCGAGAAACAATAATTCAATTCCTTAAGTTGCATATTGGTGATAGTATAGAATAAATCTACCCGAAAGTGATGCAAGTTGGTCATTTGTAGAGGATTATGATGAGGGTGACCACCCTGTGCACAATGCATAAACATAGCATCCATGTTTGGAACATTAATACAATGATGCTGACAAAAAGAAAAAAACATATTGCAAGAAAGAATCTCACTCATTTTCTCTCATAAGTTAGATTCATTTTTTGCAAACTTTCACCATTTCATTGCATTGACAATGTCTTAATCTTTCCTCTACAATGCCTTTGACAAGTTATTTGAAATTCCCAAGGCACTTCTTATGAAATATAGATTAAATGCAAAATCAAACGATTGTAATGACACCAATAAATTGAATGCATCACTTTTTTTTATAACAAGTACAAGATCCATCTTCAACAATCACTTCAAGTACATCAATAACAGTTGTAAACATTCCAGTCAAGCTGACCAAAGAATTATAATGGGATCCCCAACACGTATCACCTAACACTGAAGAGTGGTTTTTTGATTAAGTCCCTGTCCACTTAAAGTATTATCATTCTCCAATGTCTAAACAATAAAGTCTGATTGTTTATGTGGAAGAAGACCACAACTTTTAGAAGATGTTCCAACATTATTTACCATATTAGCAATCACACAAAAGAAAATAGTAATCAGCATATTCTTCTTTAACACAGCTACAAGAGCTGGTTGAAGTTGATGAACAAAACAATCAATATAAAATGCACATGATTCTCATTTAAAAAGAGTGCTTTGTGACTATTAAATTGACCTTACATAGTACTTGTCCCATCATAACCTTGTCCCCTCAAATTAGAAATGCTTAAATTATATCTAGAAAATATGGTATCAATAGCAGTCCTGAGTGAGACAGATGTGATATTGGATACACGTTCAAGACCTATGAAACATTCAATTACAAGTCCATTGTTCACATAACTTAACACAACTGACATTTGCTCCTTTGTTGATCATGAAATTCATTAACTAAAATAGAAAACAATGAATCATCAACATATATGATAATAACATCTATTGTTTTAGCAACACAAGCACTTAATATATCCTTTTGTATCTTAGGGGATGTCAATTTGCAATTTTAAGGATCATTTTCCAATGTCACGGCTTAACCTCGTGATTATGATCAGCCAGAAATTGTAATTGGGCTAGGAAATTACTTGGATTGAGAGAATTCTTATATTCATCGTAGCTCTGAAATTAGTGTCATTTTTGCAACAAGATTTGAACATATTAAATTGATGCAATAAGACGGACATGATATTGATTTCACATTTGTTCTAACTACTTGAAGAAAATCGATTGAATGTGTTGCTCTTCATTCATCAAAACTTCACAGTTAGTGTGAGCTTGATTATATGAACTATTATGCTTTCCAACATGAGTAGCAAGCATTTTTTATCTTTCCAATATGTGAATCAATCACCAACAAATAAGTGGTCTCTACCTTGCTTCCTACTACTTGTTTTGAAAAGATAACAATACAAACAAAAAGCTGCCTCTTTTGCCACACTATACTCCAACCAACTATCAAACTCGTTAAATCAAGAAGGATTGAATCGTCTAAACTCTTTTTCTCGAACTTGTCTTTGTTAGGAAATATATAAATTTGTGTGTGGACCGACATGTAATTGATTGTGTATAATGGCTATCTTAAAGTTAAGCCCAAAATTAAAGTGATCTAATAAAGTATTAAATAATTGGGTTTTGGACATTTAAATAAAGTGTGAGTCTGATTATATGTGTAAATATCGAATCCATTAAGGTTGTATTTGATGATAGGTCAAATGCATGGTTATTGTCCTCAATTCATATGCGACTTCTCATTCTTTGTAACTCCCATCAAAATAAGAATAATTAAGAGAAAGCATATTGAAGAAGAAGATAAAAAAATCCACAATCAAGAACGAACATTCTACAATCAAGAAGAAGGAATCCAAGAATCAAGGCTATGGATCAAGAAACAAAATCAAGAATAAGAATTAAAGAATCAAATGAGACAAAATTCAGGATTAAAGATTAAGAAGTCAAATATGAAAAGATTGTAGTTGCCTGAAGATTCAAGATCCAGCATTAAAGAATCATTCTCAATGAATTAAGATATGTTTCACACTTTATAATTCTCTTAGTGATTTGACATGGAGGATCTTGACAACAAACAAATTATGTTTTCAAATTATAAAATTCTTGAGATTAAAGCAAGTGGTATCAAAGTCAAGTTCATATATATGTCACTTCTGTTGGAATTGACAAAGATCAGGATCATTGACAAATTCTTGCTCCAATTCTTGTTCAAAAAGCAATTTCAGATCAAAATAATTTTACAAAATTCCTTATACACAATCAAGATATTGTTTCAGAGAAAAAAATCAACAATTTCAAGAATAAATGCCATTAAGGAAATCTACTAAGAGACAAGAGAAAGGCAATTCAGGATGATTTTATAGTCTTTCTCCAAGAGAATGAGTATGTTATTAGATTGATAGAAGAAGATTGATCAATCAACTTTCATCAAATCATGCAAAGAAATAATTCTCAATAGTGGATTGATCCCATGAATAAAGAAAAAAGTCCATGAATTGTCATTTGGGAACTCATCCATTTTCCTGAATGTACGAAGTCCATTAATTGAAAATTGATATTTAAAACTAAGAGAGATTTGAAAGGTAATGTGGAGAGATATAAGGTACGTCTTATTACAAAAAGCTTTACTCAAAAGACTCTTTTAGGATTATTGTGGCATTTGTGACACATTTTGATCTTAAGCTATTTCGATGGTTTACAAATTAAAAATATCCATCTATGGGCTTAAACAGGTTTCTCGTCAATGGTATCACAATTTTCATCAATTACTTATTACATTTGGTTTGAGAAGAATTCATTTGATAATTGTGTGTATCACAAATTCAGTAGGACTAAGCATATTTTCTGGTATTATATGCTGATGACATACTGCTTGTTTGTAACGATATAGACTTATTGCATAAAAAACAAGATATTTCTGTCATAAAATTTTGAAATAAAAATTTTTATTGACGTCTCTTTTGTATTAAGGATATAGATACATCGAAATCATCCTCGAAGTATTTTTGAATTATCACAAAAGATCTACATCGATAAGGTTCTTAAAAGATTGCAGACATGTAAACCAGATGACACCATTATTGTTAAGGGAGACAAGTTTAGTGACAATAATACCCTAATGAAAAACTTAAAGAAAAGAAAATACAGAAAATTTCCCGTACTTCAGCAATTGAGAGTTTAATCTATGCTTAAGTTTGTACAAATCTTGATATAGCATTCATTATTGGAATGTTGGACAGATATTAAGGTAACTTTGGGATGGATATTTGAAAAGCAGCTAATTAGGTTTTTTTGGGTATCTATATAGAACTAAGAATTACATGATCACATACAAAAAATCAAACCAGTTGGAGTTTATTGGATATTTTGTTTCTAATCATGGAATATGATTGAGGAATTTAGTCACTGGACTGCACATTTTCAATGGAATTGAAAGACATCTTAAGTTATTATGTGATAATAAAAGTCTTGTACTTCAATAGAAGATTGATGATGTCAATATTTATAGACATCAAGTTTCTAGTTATTAAGGAATAATTTAGAATGGTCAGGTTTCTATAAAGAATATTAGACAAACTCTATGATTGCAGATTTGCTTACTAAAAACTACCACTTAAGGACTTTCATGAGCATACTGCTCGTATTAATATTGTCTTTTTGATGATATGATAGTTTAGTGGGAGTTTGTATTTGGCTATTGTTTGATTCAAACATATCTTATTCTTATAGATATTCAGGTTATTTTACAGAAATAAATTATTCAATTCAGTTTCATTCTGATTAAAGTTTTGGTTTAATCTCATTAAAGAATAAGGGAGGGCTAGATGGAAATAGGTATATTTGGATCACATTACATGTAATTTTCATGCTACACATTCACAGTTGATCTATGTCATTTGATTTTTTTGATATAAGTGACCATTACGAGTTTACTTATGATATTGTAACAAATACTGCTTTGATCTTATATTGACATAATTGATAGACAAGATTATTCGAAAATGCTTTTGGTTATGATAACAAAATTTTTGAACTCAAAAGATTATGCACATTTATAAGGTAACATATGTGGTCCAAGTGGGATATTGTTGAGAGAAATATCAATATTTCTGTTGGTCGACATATATAATTAATTGTGTATAAATGCTATTTTAAAGTTAAACTCACAATTAAAGCGATCTAATAAAGTATTAAGTAATTGAGCTTTGAGAATCTAAATAAAGTAACAAAATTAAATAATCAAATGAGGTAAAATTCAAGATTAAAGATCCAGAATCAAAATCTGATACTAAAGAATCATTCCCAATGAATTAAGTTATGTTCTGTACTTTATAATTTTCTTGGTGATTTGATATGGAGGATTTTAGTAATAAAGAAATTTAGGTTTTCAAGTTATAAAGTTCTTGAGATTAAAGTTTTAATAAAATCAATAGTCTTTTCTTAAATTCATGTTTAAGAGGCTGAATAGGACCCTTTGGCATATATTCTCTTCAACCTTGATCTTGAATGTTAGCATTGCAATCCGAGATTAGAGTCCTTAATCCAGGATCGGATGAAAGTTGTGCAACGTCAAAATCGCCTCTATTTGACATCTCCTCATCAAAATTTTACACATCTTCAAGAGATTTTCTTTTATAAAATCTTTCAATGACTACTTTCACTATGAAATAAACAAGTATTAATTTAAAATGTGTCGTATCATATATTCAAATTTAAAAATTCACCAACAATTAAAATTTCTAGAAATTATTGCATTTTCGAAAACAAATTTGCATATTCAAAATTGGAATGTAATAAATCACAGAGAAACAATATTCTGAACCACACTATCAAATCCTTTCATAATTTATCTCACAAAACAATTCAAACCCACAAATAATAGATTCATATCATATTGATGAAATTAAAAAAATTATTCGGTCATTACCTATTTTAATTGACACCCACGACTTCACTGCTTTAATTTCATAAATTTGGGTGTTTTGGTTGAAATTTGGGGTTCTAAGTTTGGGCGGGGTTTGTAGTCAGGAAGGGTTTGTAGATCATCCACAGATCGTATAAGATTGGGCCAATTATTTAGCCTATTTCAATTTTTTATTTTTTTAGTACCTTATGTGGCTGCTACTTATATTCTTAAATGGGGGTGGCCTAAAGTTCAGTGCAGACATCTGTTTGCAATAGGCCTTCATTGGATTCATCCCGATTTGTCATCTTGCATATTAACATAATATCATGTACTTAGAAAATGTGATATGTTGATGTGTCAAATATGTTCGAAAGACAACCAATGAAATAGGAAGCTCGAGACAATAAACCTATCTCCATTATGCGTCCAACCTCCCTCCTCTTTAGTAGTAGATGCACTCAAATTCTGCAAGTCAATGTTTGACCAAACTCAAAACTGAATTGACCATATCTTTAGTTCAATCAAAAGAAAGTTATTTATACTAAATGCTCATCTCCTCTCGAATTGAAAAAAAAAAAAAAAAAA
>CAIGRB010035991.1:0-16261 GCA_903798255.1 Fraxinus quadrangulata | reverse complement strand
GTTATTTAAATTATATATAAAAGGAATGATTGACAAGTATTTCTCCATCCTATAAAAATAAGAATAATGTTATTCATTAATTAAAATTATCAATAGTTATCTTAAGTACACGTGATAAATTATTATTTATTACACGAGGCAATTAAAAATTGCAACGTGTATACCACATTAAATGACTCTCGATAGTTTTAACTATAAATAGCATTACTCTAAAAATATATTTATTTTTTTCTTTCGTCTGTCTCCAATTATAGCTACTTTCCTTGTTGACAGTATAGTTAATTTCTTAATTTTCTAATATATCATATTTAATTTGTCTTGTTAGTAATAAATAAGAACTATTCCTGTTTAAATTATTATTCAATGTAAAAGTATATTAAAAATTGTATGTAAAATTTGTTGTCCCAACTATATTAATTATAGTTTTTTAATCAGTGTGAAAATGAAAGTAAGCATTTATTTGTAGTACGAAAAGGAGTAATATTTACGAGTAATATTATTTAGCACTACTATTATTTAATATCAATTTAGGTGAATACACTAGTGACATTAATTTAAAAGTTCAATTAAATATAAGAAATTATGGCACATTTAATAAGACATGATATGTTGACACCTAAACTAATGTTCAGTACCACCGTTAAATTCTTGGTCCATTGACATAAAAAATGAAAATAATTTTTTTTTAAATCAACAGCTATAAATTTTTTGACAGGGTTATGCCCCATTTTTGAAGGGTTTTGTTGTGTTTATATTTAAGTTTTATGGAGAAAAAAGTAAATGGTCGAAAAATATACTTCAATTGGATAATGTTTAAGATTTTCAAAAGTGTCAAACTCCTAGTTTTGCTCTCAACCTTCTATTGTTCTTCTTTACTTGCTCTTTTTTAACTGTTTTTCTCTCGTAATTTAATTGTTTAAATGGTCATATTTATAGACAAGTTTTGGGACCTTCTTGATCATTTTTACGAGTTTGACATTCTTTCATCATTATGTTTGAAGGTCACACTTAAGTCCAAGTTCCAATATTCTCATTGGGATGTGTATTTGTAGTAACATTTGTCGTGCAATTCATTACATGCACTTTTTATTTTATTACACTAACATTTGTGTTCATGATATCAGAGTTTATCACTAAAATGATGCACGTGTTCAAGGCTATATTCATTTACCAAGTGCTCGTGGATCGACATCCTCTTACTAGGAAGATCTGAGGTCGAGGTGTGAGTGTTTGGTAATATATGGGCATGAGATAAATCCTTTTGAGATTTAAAGCCTAGGTGGACAATAATTATTTCAATATGCAACGTCAATCTTCCAACTCCGAATTTTATATTTATGTAAAATGAAGGATTTTAATGCTTTATTGCTACTAGTGTTGAAAATTTGTAAAGCTGTTCAAAGTTTGATCATGGCAATGTTTCGCCTATTTTTCCAAAATATCATATTAGACAGAAGCTGATGCAAAATTAGTGAACTTCTACTTAAACAAAGGCCTTTATACCAGAAGGAGACTGTAGCCAATAACTTGTACTTCGGCTATGAGGCAACATATGTTAGAGAATAATTATGACATTGTTGATTAGAGATCCCATGTCCCTGATACCTCTGACTAGAAATTTATGAGCACAGGAACCTATGGCCCTTGCCTTCAAAAAAAAAAAGAGTATGTTCACTTCTTTTTGGGGTAAAGTCAAGCATGCTTATACGCTATCATTCCTAATAACATAGTTTCACTAGCATTGGGTTCAAACCAAGCACTAAGATTAGTTTAGCTGCAGTTTACACTTTTGCATTTGATTTGATGGGTTTTGGGTATGAATTTAGAGTGTACCTAATAGCCAAGCTTAAGAGAGCTAAAATCTGAGGACCTCTAACCCTAAGCAGGATTCCGACATGAACAACAAGTATCGAGCCAAAACCAGGTTGTGAATGAAACTGAAAGAGAGCTTAGCCCCAATTTGGTCCCCATTTTTAAGCTCATATTTGAGTCACATTAAAATTTTCATTTTCAACCACACGTTCTTCAATAAAATAATATTTTTCATCACATCAATAATTTTTCCTTCTTTTTCAACCACACATTCTCCATCAATCTACTATTTCAAAATACATTCTTCCAAAATAATGTGGCTCAAACACATCCTAAAACTCATTTTTTCTCGAACTCATTTTTAACCACACATTTCATGGGATCTACAACTCTTATCAACTTTTATCAAAATTTACTAAAACTCTAATTTTTAGCTAAACCAAATAGGGGTTTAATAAGCCAATCAGTTGAGCATGGAGAGGCAACATACCTCTTGCATATCCACTATTTTGTCTACCTGAGTTGGTGCCGAATAAACATTTCTTACAAGATTTGAATCCACCTTCAAGCAAATAAATCTTATTAGGAAACACTTAATACAATCTTCAAAACATACATACATACATACATACATACATACATGCAATACATATAAGATTTGAAAATTATAGAGTTTACCTCTTCCATTGGACCTAAAGTACGGATATCTGTTTTATCTGTTGGTATAAAACTCAATCTAACATTTTGCAATTGGAGATATCTGTCCTTAAATGCAGAATCATGACCTCTGAAGTTACAAAAAATCAAAAACTTAAAAGAATATTAGAAAATTTTATGTATCCTAACTCAGTAGTCATTAGAACCTACTCTCCAATCTGAGGGATAATAGTATGAATAGCCATCTATTTTATCAACAAAGGCTTCATATTTTTCTGGTATTCCTGCAAGAGTAAAGTTGAATAAATTGAACAAAAAATAAGAAATTAATAAATGAAAGTATTTGTCTCTTCATGAACATAAGACCAGAGAACAAAATCCCTTTTGATAAAGTTTGAAGGTACACAAGGATAAAATATGCAAAAACGCAGGATACATTTCTTGGTTCGTGGAATGTAAGTTCAGCGATTTTCCAAGAACATCGAACATCATTGAACTATAAAGTAAAGATAAATAAGACATATATGGAAAGGAATAAGAAAATTATACTCTCTCCTATCTATAAATTTCAAAGTAAATGACTCCTGTAGTGTTATAAATGAAAAGCACAAAATAGCACTAAAATAAGTATTGGTAAACTAATTGCCTACACCTCCATAAAAAAGGTGAGAAATTGCTACCAACCGTGATACATTCTGCCATGCCTATCTTAATTTGTTCCCAGCCAGAAACAGTTCTAACTTTATAATTCTTATGGATAATGGTTTCTTTGGATTCATTTTGGTATGGATAATGTGCTTCTTGATAACATCTCCAATTGTTGTTGTGTAAATTTAGAGGAAGGAAAACGTCTTCAACGGAGAGAAACAAAGAAAATGTAAATTGTACATTCGGAAAAAAAAATTGGGTTGGCCTCAGTATTTGACCAAGAAAAGAAATGGAAAAGGAAAGGAAAGAAAAAATCGACAAGACAGTGCAATAAAATTGAAAGTTACCCATCTTGGGACAATGCAATAAAATTGAACGGTTAGAGATGTAAATATTTAAAAATGAAGAGTGTTGCATTCAGGTCTTTAACCTACCAATTATGTCATGTATGTCTCCGACCTTTCAAAATCATGGAAGCAATAGCATGATCGTGATCCCCACTTGATGGAAAACATACGTGACATTAAATCATCACGTGAAAGTCACTGGACGCTTCGTAAAAGGAATAAAAACACAACACTAAGAAAAATAGAGAACAACAAATAATTGCACAAGGTTGATGGATTCGAAATGGCAAGAAGAAGCTAAAAAACGGGGCCGATTATATGATTGGGTGTACGAGCGATTAAAGCATTAAACATCAGACGATAAGTATGTGATTTCGAGAGATTGCGGATCTGCACACTACAATTAGTATATTTGACTTTCGAGAGACTTTAACATCACAGTTACGAGACATTTGTTTTCAATCATTCGGAATAAAAGTTGTTTTTCACAATGTCACAAGTTTATGCTACTCAGTTTACTATCCTACTTGCATTTGTCACATTTGGCACCTATGGAGGTAATTTTTTTATTTAAATAGGAATGTATATTTGTCATTTCACATGTTTAATTGAGAATTGGATGAAAATTGATAGTAATTGAGAATTGGATGAAAATTGATAGAAATGATGGTTTGTACAATCAAATATGTAATTAATTGTGAAAATGCCAAAAAAATGATAGGTGCAATGTTTTTCGCAATAACGGTGAAAGATAGGGATATTATGTACTAATTACCCTTTTAATAATTTATTTGTGACTTATTTGTGCTTGTTAAAAAAAATTGGGACTGTGGTTGCAATTATTTTTTTCTTTTTCTTTTTGTTTTATTTAATGATAGGGGTATATTCGTCATTTTATGATTTTTAATTGAGAAAATAGGTAAAAATGACTTTCTGCGCAATGAAATGTGGAAATAATGATGAAAATGCCAAAAAATAAAAGATAGTGACGTTTTCCACAACAATAATGAAAGATGAAGACATTATGTGCTAATACCCTATATTTATTTGTCGAGAATCATTTAATTTTGAATGAAATGTTTTGATTCTCAGTCATGCATTTTGGAATTTTAAATAAATGAGAATTTGATTGTATTGTTAACTTTGTCCCATATAGCCTTGAAAAAATTATTTGATTTATATTGTGGGAATTCACTTGCAGCCATTCCTTGTATTGTTCGAGCGGTGAAAATCTTTCTACGTTGGTGGCAACGTTTCGTCGAAGAACCCCCTATAGGCAACTTTTCAGAGGATTCCTTCCGCTCCCTCTTAGAATTAATGTCGTCACCCTTGTGGTTTTCGTTAAAACTTTCGTTCTGGCCCCTAATGCTTGTACTTCGATTGGATTTATCTCAGGTTGACTCATTTTCAAACAATTTTTTTATGGTAGCTTTTTTACTCAAGGATGGCCAAGATCATGGTTATTTACGTTTCAAGCTTTCCCACAGACGACATTAATTTGTTAACCTCAAAATTGAGATGAAAAAATTCCTTTCGCGTAACCAGAATTTTCCTTTCTAAAACTTACTAAATTTCTTACTCGGACAATGAGAGAAATGTTATTTTAAAAGCGACTGTTTCAAATTTTCACATCTTTTTTTGTTCCCAATTGTGCCTGTTGCTAAGGCTATGAGGGTAATTAAACATTTTCTTCTAATGACACATGAAGTCATTGATTAATGGACTTAACAGAATCTATTACATTTTATTCACCATGTCTCCTGTTCTTTTCTCATTGATCGTGAAGTAATGTTTCTCAGATTTATCATTCTTATTCACACGTTCTTCCATAATGATTTTTGCTGATGGAGAATAACATGTGAAAGTAAATAAGAGTTTTTTTTTTATAACTTGTTTAGTAATTTTGCATTCACATCTCTTGTGCTCATCTCGTGTTCAAAATTGAAACATGTCTTCGTATTATAAATGCTCATTGACAACGGTCCAAGTTAGGTTAGCCCATGATATGATAATTTCTTACAAGTGTTCGTTGGTAGAGGCACAAGTTCGCACATAGCAAAGTTAAGACAATTGTCAAAATTCCCATCATTGATCTATGGAAAATTAATTGATAACAGATGGCAATACCACGATGGGGATGGAAGAATTGCTATGTATTTACCAGACCAGTTAGGTCGGGAAAAAAAAGCGTATTGCAATTTAGGTACTTGCACATGCTTTACGTATGAACTGAGCATAAACAAATAATTGACATATCAAATGCATATTTCTCAACTATATCCAACTGATCAGAATACCCAACATTTCCTCATCGAAGTCATTTCACATTCTAGTTAACCAAAAATCAGTTGATAAGACCTTTGTGTCTTTCGTGTCGAGTTCTTTTAGGTGGGACATTTCCTTGACCTTTGCTTGTTTCCAACATGACTAGAAATTCTTTTGTTCACTTTTTCAATGATAAAAAGAAATTGAGAATATATTTGACCGAAAGAAAGGGGGAATAATTGGATTTGTTGGGGGTATGGTGAGGGATTTGTTGAGAAAATTCAATTCAAGCAACTCTTTGTCTACTTTCTAATTATTCAAATCTTCTCAGACTATCCATAACAATATCGAATATACAAAATAAATTAATAGCAATCACAAATGCCTATTGAACCACAAAATCAACTTTACAACACGTTGCGCAAAGGCAGTTACATTCCAAACTCAACCTAAAAAAGGTACTCTTGGAGTTCCTCAAACAAAAATTTACAACCTCAGTAGATTGCTTATATTCTACAGATTCTGCAGGTGTCATATTGTTCGAAGAAATCCACGAACTTCAATGAGGAAACTGTGTAAATTCTTCCGGAATCTCTGGAAATTTACACGGTCAAGTGTCGTAGAAAGGTTGTTCGAATTTGTGAGAGACTGCAGAGCATTTGTTAGCCGTAATCGGAACATTTGGTTTGTCTGCCTTTCTATCAATTCATTCACTAAATTCTGCAACAACAATTTCACCTCAGAAAGACGAAGGAAAGATGAAAATAAGCAGATACTATGTCAATCATCAACCAAGCGTAATCCGAGTAAATCGTCATATTACAGCTGAGGTCTTTTATTTCTAAAACCAGTTCACCAAAATTTGCCTTGAAATCTACGCAAAATCCATCACGACTTGATTCCAATAATCTCTAGTAAAGCAGGAAGCGCGTATATTTATTCATTAACATAAGGTAGAAGAGAATGACAATTATGGCGTGTCTGGTAAGTGGATTAGATCCAACAATATTAAGAAAGAAAATAAGCTAAAATCTTGTCCAAGGTAGTGTAAAGTGCGTACCAAACATGCAGTAAAAGTAATTCTTATTGTGAATTCCACAACAGTTGCATAATAATCCATATCAAGTAAATTGCACTTGTATGATCCGCAAACCCAAGTTGTTCTTTTAGTTCTTTAAGTATCTTCACAACGATTAGAGAATAAGCTTACTGCATCTAACAGACAAAGATGCGAGTGTGACTGTTCCTTGATTTAGCATGTTGAGGATATATGACAGCTAGAAGTGCTTAGGGGGTATATCTTAACTATTACTCGACCTTTTCGAAGATAGTAAATTTAAAGAGTTACCAAATTTATAGATACTCAAGGTGTATTGACTGTAGAGAAACCAACATACCTGATAAACACCTTGTTCACACAGTATCAATGGGAAAAGTGCATCTGCTGCAGAACTTACAAGATCCATGCTGAAACCACAAAGAAATATAACCATCATAATATGTTTACTGACATCAAAACAACCAGAACAATATGGTCATTAACAGTAAACAATATCATATTTGCATAGTTGTAGAGAGGACCAGTATTAAAGCAGTTAGAATCTTGTTAGTTATATTGTCCAGTAATACGGAGTACTGCATACAAAAAATATGCACTACATTTCATACGAACTAATAGCTTATTTAAATAATATTTACCTGTAATCCTCAAAAAGAAGAAGTTGCAGCAATGAACAAAGGAACCGACTCAATATGCCTTCTCGAACTATTCCACCAGGATCCTTATAACTGGTAGCATGTGAACCTAAACCAACTTTTCCCATTCCTTTTTCCTTGTAATGGTAGGACGCAAGTGCTTTTAGAGCCCTTAGACACAAGTCAACAACTTCACCGTCCTAATCAGGGAAAAGAAATAAAATGGTGAAGGGAACCAGCTTAGTAGACATTTAGCAGCGGAATTCTAATGGCACAAAATTTTTTGTTTTTTCGAAATTGACAAGATGAACCAATCCTTCTTGGAATAAACTCTAGTATTTAACTACAGACTCGTACATCCGGCACCAGAATTACCTGATGATGAAGCCCAAAATCAAGAGTTTCTACTATACGACCAAATGCTTCAACGTTTAGTTGAGCGATTACTTCGGGGTAAACCTCCAGCATGTGTGATAGTAGTGAGAAATACTGTCCAAGGAAAAATATTAGTTCCCCATTAATGCTCTGAAGTTTTCTCCTCCATAAATCACACACCAAAAAAGAGAAGAAAAGAAAATCTATACACTGTGACAAAGTTTGGGATATTTCAGCAGCTCCAAAGTAATTAGAGGGGTTACTATGTGAAGACCCATAAATACAACCTGTATAAGGAATGTATCAGGAAATTTAGGAATAAACTATGGGAAACATGCAAGACAAACACTGTGTTGTTCATCAGATGGGAGTGCTACAAGAATGTACCTGAGAAATGCTCACACCATAAGCCTCAAGGGGTTCAGATGCAAAGTCAACCTGTACATATATTTTCGTTTGAATCACGAAAGTTTCATATCATATGTAATTCAAAGACAGGCGCAAAAAAATTAAATCCATTAACAGGACAAGAATCTGCAAAACGCAATGCAACTAGACACTTGATCTTGAACATGATCCATAGCCAAAAAAGGCATAGATTGCTTCTGTTAACTTGTCAATAGCTAGAGGAGCACTCGTGTTCTTGTCTCTCATGTTATCCCATGATAATAGGTCAAATGCTACCTTGAATTTGTCCTCTTTCTAGTATTTCTTTTGTTGATTGGACATAAATTCAAATTGGAGTCTTCAAGTAGCGGATCGCTTAGTTTGATATTCTAGATAAATACTTTAAAATTGTTTCCTTTTTCTTGACCTGTGAGATCAAATAAAATCAGGGAACTTTCATTCACAGCCCAGAAATCTCTCCCAACAACCATGTTCTTCCTTCACCCACTACCGAATTTCAAACAAAATTTCTGTCTCGGCCAACTCCACCTCAACTTCAACCCACCACCTCTCAACCTCGCCATTCTCATCTCGGTTCTTCTTCGGCCTAAAGTCTATCAAAACATAAAGAAGAATCTAAGAGCCTCCTTATAGCTTGATTTCTATTATGTTTAATCTTAAACAATTGTACTATAACCTAATACATGAGAAGATTTGAGAAATGATAACTCAGAAGAGCTCTGTATTTATAGATGCTTTTTTTCTCTAAAAAGTGGAAAAATAAGCAATCTCTTGTATGTATCAACGCAGATAGGAAAAGTAAGTTAAATTTTGACTCATGAAAAAAAAAATTGTACTTCAGAATAAAAATCAAACTTAATTTTCTACACAAACAAAATAATGTTCTTGTGTTTTCTTAGAAAAAATAGGGGCATCATGGGAGACATGGAAATATCTTTTTTTTTAAGAATCTTCAACATCAAAGCTTCAATAAAGATAAGAGTTAGAAGGTCGAATAAAAGATTGCAATAGAGAAAGCCCTCTTGCTCTTGAAATAGGCAAGTAGTAGATTTAGAGCAGCAGTGGGATCGAGGTTGAGGTACTTGATAATAAATAAAAGCACGACATTCGTAAAAACTTGACATGAAAATGTTGCACACTATATCAAATGGTTCCTGCTTCTTTGAATTCATTTGAATGGTTGTCTTATAGTAGTTCCCAGTCTTCCAAGAGAAGAGTTATCCTAGGACTTTCACTATTCACATTCCGTACATGCCACTGAATATTACAAATGTGATAAATCCAGTGCCCTTGCTAGAAAAGAAATTTCTTGATGGAAGTGAACGAGTAAAAGAGTTACCAGATCCTTCGAACACAGATTTGCAAGGAGTTGTAGAAGGGCCCGTAAATCCTTATACCTCTCTGTATCTGCTTCACTGAGTAAGCTGTTTGAAAGGCTAACTGATATCTGAAATTCAAAATATAACTCATGTCACATGAGCAAAACAAATAAAGGCTAGTGAAATCTCACAAAGTGTCAACTTTCTACTTGATTATTAATAATTCCTTTACAAACAGTGATCAAGATTAATTAAATAAATAGTCATGCCACTGTACCACAATAATCCAAAATATGTGCACTCCAATTTGGTCAAAAGAGCATCAATGGTATTCCATCTTTTACTGTCCATATCTTGCTCAATTGCATGCTTAGCAACAGCATCCTTGTCCTCAAACGTTGACATTGTTAGTCCCTCCAACCATTTGTTAAGATAATCCGTTGAGTAAGCCCCCTCCTTATATCCATGCTCTTATTGGTACTTAGTTCACCACCAGAACATGACTTTTATGTGTGGGTTGGTGTAGATTATAATTTGAGAACTGGGTTTGAGTTTAAACGCATTTTAAGTGTAATATTTTCTTAACACATATTTGAATTTTAGACCAAGTACTTAAAATCCACTCTCTAGATGATACAAAAATTGGATAACATTGAAAAGGATTTCAAGACACTCCATGTTTGGAAAGGCTTGACATCCATCATTAAGAATTACAAAATGCAGGATGGATTTGACTGTGATTTCAAGTCTGTAAGAAGCCAAGAACTCATAACTATTGAAACAAGTTTAATATTCATGGGTTCTAAATCTTCAATAAAATGGATCCTTGGAATAATTTGCTTTTCATATCTTATTTTCAGAAGTACTCACACAAATAGCAGTATATGTACATCTGCACTCTGATGAACTGTTTTCTATAAAACTTTAGAAGGAAGTTGGTATTGCTCCAACTATTGCACCTATCCAAGATAGATCACACTAAAAGGGAAGATTCTAGGCATCTTTTAAGGAACGAGAGAAAGGAACTCAATTCTACCCAAGGAAAAATCAAGTCAATTAATAAGAAATACAGTGAGTTATTACTATGCAAGACTTCGATACACAACTATTTTTTTATGAGAACCATCATTCGACATTAGCAGTATGCACTGCATGACACTGCCATCAACACCAAGGTAAATCTGGGTCCATACTTAGTGCTTTTTTTTCTTCTGCCATTGTTAGTCTTATTTGAAAATTGAACTGGAGAGGAAATGTTGGGATATTAACAAAGGCAATGAGATGATTCCTAAAGTTCAAATCCCTACAACACAAATCTGAAGGATTAATGGTGGGAAGGAATTAAGAGAGATAAAAATAATTTGCAGTAGTTAAAATTTCAAAGTTATAACCTCCTCAATATATTTTCATAGGGTTTTGCACTTCATGTAGAGCCCATGGGTTAGAGATTGTCTGTGGACTGTCATCCTTGTCATGCTTCATTGAAGACGGATTTGCAGTCCTATGTTCTTTGATAGAGTCACAGTTACATGTATAGGAAACTGATCTAACACATCATTCACACTAAGTTTCATTTATGATTTAAAACAGCTTAAGTGCATCCACTGTTTACACTATCAGCCTATTGTAAGCCTTACTGGGCATTCTTACCAGCAACCTTATTAAGAAGTCCCAGTACATATTCATTCAAAGAGGAGGTGCTAGACATCTATCATAACTGTTTTTGGATGGATAACATTTCGATGACATTCTAGAGGAAGAAATTTTATTCTTCAAACAATTTCTAGAGAGTACACTGTCGCTGTTTGTTTTGAGCCCAATAGAATTTCATTTTGCTCCATCTGTAGCAAACTAAGACAAAGTAGGTTCAAACAATTAAAAGTAGGTTTTATACTGAACAAATATATCTTGTACCCTCTTTAGCAGTTGTATATTTATTGAATTGTAACGTTTCTACTTTCATTCTTCTTCTAGCCAAATTGTTTAGATTACTTTAAAGAATTAATGTTGGGCCAAAAAGAATACCTTGCCGATATTGTGAGATGAGTACAGCTGAAGCAGACGTGTACAGAAGTCAACAGCAGCAGCAGTTTCACGGGCCTCTAAGTAGATTATTTGGCCGTCCACCCAATCGACGACAAATTTGAGTAGAAGATAGACAACCACTGACTAATATAGGCAAAAAAAAAAAAAACACATTAAAAATCATTCCAATATGTTCAATTATTTTCACCAAGAAGGGGTGAAATTAAATACACAACCAACAATCAAGATAAGCATAAAATTTAGAAACAATAAAAAAGGTGTTCAACATATCTACAAATTAGTAAGCAGAGATTTAATGACAATAAATTAAATCATAAATAACCTGTCAAAGGACAGGAAAAATGCATCAAATTTTTAACAGGAGGAAAACCGTAAATAAGAGTATTCAATGTGTTTATTATACATGGTTTGACAGCAGATAATTCTTCACATACATAGTACATTTGAGTTGATTTTTAAATCTGGAGTTGTAAGTTCTGCTTAAATAGCAGAGATTTTTCAATTATAATGGAGCTTAAATTGTAATGTTTACATGAGACCTAGTGGAAAAATGTGGAAAATAACTGGCCATATTTTGCTCAAAAGCACTAATTTAGTTATATTAACTGAATTTTAATCATCTTATTGAATAAACCTGTCAGTTTTCTCTAGTTGAAATTTCTTGATTAGAAAATTGCATGTTTTCCCCAACTTTTATTCGCCTCTACTTCTACAGCAACAGTTTTCACTAATCCCATAAACTTGTTTTTGTTAAACCTGGTTGAGATGCCAAGAACATGAATTTAATTTACTTCCATCTGGAGTCCTGCAATTTCAAGGCACAGTTTCTTACTTTCAATAGTGTTTCTTAAAAATATGCACATTAGTGTCTGTGACTCTTTCTTAGGCTTGATTCTTGTCTCTCTTGCATGCAAATGTCGCTTCCAGTAGTAGTATTAAGAACCATTACCTATCACACTGCCAAAAGTTATAGTTATTAACAATGGTTTCAACTCAAAAAAGTTCTATTCTTCACAGCAATCCAAGTGCCACGTCTTGATAGAAACTCGGTAAATAACCCCGGCGGCACCATGAGGGCATTGCCATATTCACACAAACTATTTCCTGCCAACCAATTGGCCCCACTGCAAACCGTACTAATAGCATTAATTTAGACACCAATTGCAGGACCAAGAACATGCCATTGTGCCAGATTCTATAGTCATCAACAACAATGGTAGTGGAGTCCTTTGGTAATTTGTAAAGATTAACGGCAGATAAAGCGCCATATTGAAATTGCCACAAGACCATATCTTGGCCTCGGAAATAAGGAAAATTGTTGCCATAAGCAGGCCATCAACTACTAAAGGTTACCAATTAGATATCAAGCAAGCACTGAATGGCTTCAAAATTGAACTGTTAGTTACTTTAAAGAGATAAGGCTTAATTGTGAGACATCTCATGAAACACAAGTTTAGACATTGAAATCTCAAAAACTTTTAGCACAAAATTATTGATGATAGAAAAGAACTTCAGGAAACTTTAAAACCATGCATCCGAAGTGAATAGCTGTAAAAAGAGAAAAATGTATTCTTAGTTCAGTACCTCGTGTTTGTAAGCCTCAATAAAAATCAAGATAGGATTCATCACGGTGAAACCCATTTCATAAATTGCCTTTTGAGTTCGAGGTTCTGAGGCACTGGCAACCCCACGAAGCCTCTCCAACAAGCAACTAACCTATGGCATGTCATGATATGATATTAACCATATTGTTTTAGAGTATCTGCGGATTGAATGGAACATTTAAACTGTCCTTACCATCAAAAGAATATCTGGCTGTTGAGCAATATGTTTGAGATCATTCTTGCATGATAGCTCCACCAAATTAGCTGTCATATGGTTCGTCAAACTTTTTATATACCTATAAATAATTGTAAATCATGATCAGGTAGTATTGCAATAAAAATATCTGCAACTGATAAGAATGAGATACAGGTGGAGAAGAAACCCAAATATATACTAACTGATTTGATGCCTCAGATGTTTTCATTCCAGAAGCTGAAAGAGCAAGTGTCTCAGCCAGTGAACGCTGAAACAGATGAAAGAAAAAGTTACACTTTTCAATGAGAACATGAAAAGGCAGATATCTGTATTAAATTAAACCACCTAATCTAAAAGCTTAAACATTTAGAAGAGAGAAACCTTCATTTATTTAAATTTTGTAACTGTTCCCTCATGTACTCATTTTTCATCAAAAGATGCCAGATACATAAAAACTTTTTGTAAATGGGTGAGAGTGAGACTTGATTTTATTATGATTGATTGCTTGATACTATGTTAAACCATCTTATCTAAAAGCTCCAATTATTGGAGAGGAGATGATTTATTCATTTTTATATGGAAGAAGAGTTTGACTGGGCGAGTGACTATGGGGTTCCCCTGGTTCCAAAGGCAAAAAGCACAGTAGTTGAACCAGTAGTACTAGGTATTAATAGAAGAACCCCGAATGCACAACCATCCTCCAAATGTCAATTCATTATATCTCCAACATTCCCTTCATGTGTAGACCATAATCATTTTTATGACCTAACACGTTAAATTTTCAGGATTAGGTGGTGATAAGACGTGAACCTGGGAACCCACCTCTCCATGTTCTGCTCCCAGTTAAACCACATCATCATAAAGCTTAAATTGTTAAGATAAGAATATATTTGTTTATACTCTATCTTCAACTCAATGTTTAGTGAAATACAAACAGGATCGAGTCAAGGAAGAGGAGGAAAAACAGAGAAAGATGCATACTTTGCTGCTACCTGAACTCATGCAAATGTGCCAACAGTATAATGGAAAATACGTACTAAAATTAATGGATCTCTAAGTTTCCTCCATTTAAGAGTCAAATATAAGGATGCACCTATTTTCTTCCTCTTAACTTCAATGCCTTGTACGTAACTATGCAGTTACTGGTTTTAACGAACAAGGAAAGTGTAACATTGTTTCAATGGAATGAAAAATGGGTGCAAGTCAAGCAAGAAGACGTAAAAACAGAGAAAAGGTGCATGTTTTGCTTCTAACAAAACCCCATGCAAATGGAAAATAGCTACTGTAACCTTTGGATGTTGTCCCTGGGTTTATTCTATGCATGAATCAGATATACGAACGCATAAGTAAGAGCACCTATTTTCTTCGTCTAACAGCTATTCCTTATATATACCATCACCAAAAGAACATGATAAAATTAGAATAAATTACCTGGTGAGCAGCGTTTAATGAGAACAAACCCCGTTCATTAGCAAAAACACTTGCCAAGTCACGCCATGAGTCCTGCAAAATAAGTTACCCGAGGTCAAAAATTTCTCATAGAGTTCTGAAGTAATTATTAAGAATCAAAATACAGGAATTTCGTGATATGCTCAATGTAACAACGTTCCCTCAGTCAAAATTGCAGTAATACTTTTTCACATCAAGATTCACAAAAGCCTGTTGCCAATCATTAACTAACAATGTTATTTTGAAGTAAATAATGGATACAAAAGCTGAAAGTGATGCAGGTGTAAACTGCATAAAAATCATGGTTAAGAATGGTCTTAGCCACAGGGCGAGATATGAAAACAAAGGGTGAGAAAAATCTTAATTTTGATAATTAGGAAGTCTAGTGAAGGGAGGATAAAGAACCAGCAGTAGAGGTAGGCAAGAGAACTGAACCAACAGGTCTGGTTCTGCTTCAGTTTTAATATATAGAACTGAAAACTTGGTCTGCCTGAATATATTTTTTTATATAGTGGCTGGTGCAATGCACCAATCACATAGAGCCCCTGTTTGAGCTACATTTTTTCATTTTCATTCTTCTACTCATTTTCAACCACACATTCTTCAATAAAACAATATTTTACATCACATCAATAACTTTTCCTTCTTTTTTAACCACACATTCTCCATCAATCTACTATTCCAAAATACATTCTTCCAAAATAATATGGCTCAAACACACTTAGAATAACATCCATTAAACTAAAGTATGTTCTGGCATCAGACTTGGCAGAACAAAGTGAACATGGCGAAAGAAAATGAATGGTGCAAAATATCCTCCTCCAGTTGTTCTTGGAAAAAAACCCTAATTTTCTTATGCCACAGCCCATCGCTGCCCATGCCACCGTCCGAAGAGCAAGAAATTTCCATGACACAGTTCCTCTTTGAATATTGCTAAGGTAATTAATTTCTCTATTTGTTTTATGTTCCTTTAATACAATCCGCACAAATATCTTACCATTTTACGATTTGAATATTGGGTTTTGATAAGGACTGACCTACCATTAAGGAGATTTAATCATTTGAAAATCTGCCTCTCTCTCTTCAACCGGAATGTGGACAATGAGATCAAAAATGACATACCTTTTAAAATTATATAAGGTATCTATCTAGTGAATTACAATGTTCTAATTTTTCCCTAATAAGCCCCAAAATTTAATTAAGTAGTTTGTGCGGAAGCAGATTGAAATTCTTGAAATCAGAATCAATTTAGAGAACTTGAAGTCTGTAAAAATATTTGAATTGTATTGAAAGTGATGATTGAAAAGTGTACAAGCCTATATGTATATAGGAAAATTAATTACCTAATCTTAATAACTAGAGTAATTATAATTCAAGGAGTGAAAATAAAATCCTAATCTAATAAGAGGAAGAAATCATATTCTAATCAAGAAAGAAGAA
>CAIGRB010035978.1:12768-35293 GCA_903798255.1 Fraxinus quadrangulata | reverse complement strand
AAAAAAAAAAAAAAAAAAGGGTTATCAGGGTAGAGTTCTAATGTGTTCTTAATTATTCCTAAACTCCTTGGTTTGTGAAATTTATTTGATAACATTCCTGAAAAAATTAACTGGATTGATTAACCCACTAGACTGATGCATGAGTATTGCATATGACTAGATAAGTCCAACAACCGTGTGTTATGAGTGACTAGCAACAAACCTTGCTTTGTTTAATGAGTTCAAACTGAAATATAGAGTCCAAAATGACATGATAGAGTTGGCTTATGACTCTTTATAACTGGAAAAACAGAGGAGATAGGTGAAGGGGAAAAAATAAAATCTGTGAATTTACAGGTGACTGTCTTTCTCTCTCCCTGCACATTTAGCCTTTCCAAATCCATACTCGGTACAAACTGTCAAGATTCTGTTTAAAGTTCAATTGTCCAGATTGAACTTTGAGAAATTTCACTATCAAATCTAGCTACCAAGGTTTCAATTTGTCACAGAACCACCTCACTGACTGAGAAGTACTGAATTTCTTACAAAATCCGTTGGATGAACATTGAATTTATAGCACGGAAAGACAGGAGATATTTGCTTCAATTCAAGATTTGAGCGATCCAGTTGCAATCAACAATTGGTGTAAAATCAGGAATGTGGTTCTTGATTCCAATTAGTAATCAGACAAGTCACAAACAGGACGTATTTTTGTCTTGTTCATTCAATTTTGTTTGATTTTATTACAATTGCAAAAGCCTGCTTAATGGATTCTAAAGTTCGTAGGTTCAAGTTTTTTCCCTTGATAGGGTTTTCCTCATTATTTTCCATGTTCTTCAATTTTGTTCAACTGCATCGAGCATTGGTGATCTTAGGTCGAAGTACTTTTCTTCCCTCGATCAAGCACTGAATTTAGAAATTGACACCATACAACTTGTTCAAACTCCTAAGTTGTGTAGAACTAGATGATAAACTAACAGTTCGGAACTATTTCCCTCCACTGCTACTCCCCAAAACAAAAATAAAACAATGAAAGACAACATAAGCCAGAAAGGGAACGTCAATCACATATATCCCCTGTTTGATTCAGCTACAAAAGTTGATTAAAATCTAAGTCAAAGTCAATAATTAATTTTAACCACATATTTCATGGGCCCACAACTTTTCAACCACATATTCCATCAACTTTTATCAAAATCTATTAAAAATCTGATTTTTATCCAAACAAAATAGGGGCATAATAACCAGTATGTTGACAAACAGTAAGACCACTTGGTAATGATAAAAAGGACGAACTCAAGTGTTAGAAGAACTTCTAAAAATGCTACAGCTATTAGAAAATATAAATATAAAAAGGTAATGGCTATAATACTACTAGAACAAGACATGCAATGAAGGCTCGACTGGAAGTACCTGGATAAACTTGGAACCGTGAAAGTAGAGTGACAAGAAAGCTAATGTAGTCAGCAACTTGGATATGCCCAGCTCTATAGGCCGAGTGCAGAACTTCCAAGATTCGAAAAAGTAAAGATGGCTCCAAATCAGGGCCTGCAGTGGCGTAGCAAGAGAACACTCAAATAATTTTATAACACAAAGAGAATGGATAGTTGTAAATGATTCTCATACTTCAGAGACCATACTATGATATATATCTACCATCCTTTTATTTTAACAACAAAATCTATCTCCATTTTCGTGCTTCTTCTGATGCATAAGAAATAAGCACAGCTCATCAATATTTTCGAACTCATACAATCAAGAAAAGCACAAATTGACCCCAATAAAATAGCATATGATAGCATCAGGAACTTTTGAAATTCTTTTCCATCCATATCTGCAGTTTTTGAACTTCCAGTGGTTAAAATTGTTCTTAAAAACTTATAGAAAACAAAATATAAAGCCTTATTAAAATCGAAAACACTTCCGACTTTGACATCAATGTTTTGAGAATATTTTTTTCCCACAAGAAGGCCGTTGGACACTGAAGATAAGTCATGCTTTCCTGAAAAAACACCAAAAAGAAACCTACTGGATCAAGTATGCTTTCTGGAGTGTTGTCACATTTATACCCTAGATTTCAAAAATTTGAGAAGACTGCATTGAGAGAAATCAATATAATTTCCAGTGGAAAAAGATCGGATAACCACATTTATAATCCTGAACAGAATTAAAAAGAAATTAAATTAGCCAATTTATTACAGAACACTCCTTCAAAGTTTTAGGATCAAAAAGATGTTATGGTACAGGTAAAACCTTTCAATATTTGTCGGAATACAAGTATACGTAAATTGCTACTCACACATCTATGATATAAGAAAGTCGAAAACCTTGTAGCATGGAACATTAAAAATAACGATTTCAAAAGATCTTACGCCTGTTACTAATTCAATACTTACACAAGCAACATGACACAAGTGATTGCAGTAGAAGTGAGTCCATGAAAGAGAAGTAATAAAGGCAACATATTGAGATTTCCTGAACATCTTCAGAGAGCCTTATGAATGGACCATAGCACACACTTCCTACAATAATAGAGCAGCAAGTTACATACACATCAAAATGAATCCACGAAATGAAGAAAAGTAGAATTAGAATTTTAGACACATGGTCCTTACTTCCATCTATCTGACTACTGTAAAAGTTTCTCAAAATGTACTGCATTTTGTCAAATTCCTGAGAAAATGGAGAGCTGGGAGGGGCAGCTTGTCCCAGGCGAAGTAGCAGGCTCAACACAGCCTGCAAGAATAGCAATCATCTACATATGACAATGGCAATAACCAAAGCTTGACAGCTAGATAACTAAGAGTGTGTGTCTAAACAAGCACACGAATGCAAGAAGATACCTTGGAACATGTAGGGTTTTTGTCACCTAACAAAATTAGCAATGGAGCAAGCTCACGTATCCAAGTGATCTGATAGTCTAATATCGTAGGATCAGTTCCATGCATGTATAGCCAGTTATTATCCTGGTATTGGACAGAAAAGTTTAGTGACAAATCAATACAGAAACCATAGTGAGAGATTGGATCATAATTTAGAAATATTGAATTGAATGACGGAAAGCAATGTAATCATGTCTACAAAATCTTCTCCTACCTCCTATCCCCTCCAGAGGGAGAAAAAAAGCTATTGAATTAACTGAACAAGCAAATACAAAAGGAATTCAAGTACAAATTGTAGGATAAAAGAAATTGCACGTGTCAAATGGATCAGAGAAAGTAGGGGAAGAAAAGAAAACTGATTTGTACCACATAAAAACGTAGAGGATAAACGGACTTGCCAAAAAAAAATTGTGACCTATTCTATCTATCTTTTACCAAAAAAAATTGCAAGAACCATCATAATAAGCAAACTACTTGTGAACTATTCTATCTATCTTTAAAGCTAAGAAATTCTTTAAAGTAACAAACAAACGGCAACACTGTTGTTATTGAAGCACTTTAAAACTTCAGCAGTTAAGAAATAAGCTATTTCTTGTAACTACCCTATAAATCTGATTAATATAACAAAACAATCATATTATTTGATTCGCTATCCAATTCACTGCAAAAATTTATCTATCACATATAAGTTTCTTCTTGGATGCATGTTATTTGTCACAACATAAATGGGAAGGGATGAATGTGAAAGATCCTAAAAGACAATCCTGTTCCCATCACCATTGCATCTCCACAAATCTATTCAAATACACTTAAGTTAGAGCATGTAAATATGATCATTATGTTTCCGAAAGCAAGTAAAATATTATGTCTACATAGATTGATCCTAAAGTTTCAACTAATTTTTTTTTGTTCTTTCTTCAGAATAACAGTGAACAGTTTGCTGATTGAAAATCATGTTATAAACACATCATCATTTTTGTATGATATATAAGTGCAATCTAGTTAATATGAAAGCATCGCAAATTCCAGAGTTTTTCCTGAACTTGGAAATAAGACATCTTACAGGATCAAGCATTTCCTTGATTGTAGAAAGGCAAGCTAATTTCATTGAAGAGTCTGGATTGCAGTTCATACAAGCATCTGTAAAAGACTGCAAAAATAAAGCTGTCTTTAGAATTCATTATTCAAGGAACCTGAAGTCACATGATATATAAACTGAGGATGCTAATATTTAGATTTATCAAACGTCAAAAAGCAAACGAAGATGAAAAATAAGTATGATTTGAGGCAATATGTTAGGCAACTACTTAACAATCAAATAAACTAACACAAGATTGACAAACCTGGAGAATACGAGATCTCCAATGACCTGAAATTCGCATGGTTAGTTTTGGGATGTATGATATAAGTGGAAGCAAGTGTTTTTCGTGAAACCCTTTATTTGACTGTATCTGCAAAAAGACAATGTTCATTGTGTTACTTTAAGTGGTACAAATACATCGCTTCAACTAATCATATAATCTAGAAGAGCTTCAATGGATCAACAAAGAAAAACTTAAAGAACGAGAACTTATAAGGTCACATCCCTTGCATTTAATGGTTTATCGATAATATAGAATTGTTGCTAAAGCTTGAAGGAGGATTATTTCATGGTGTTATCAGCTAAATTCAACTTGATCTGTGTGTTTTTCATCATATACTTACAGATTCAGATAACAGAAGTTCAGAAATGAACCTTTATGGATAGTGATCTTTCAATGAATTCCAGAAACTTTTCCAATAAAGCAGGGGAAGCGTCGTTCCAGTTACTTAATTGCAAAAATATTTCAGTAATTACAATATTCAGCATGAAGATTCGATCATCATCCTGCAAAGGCATAAATAGAACAAAGCAAAGAATTTATGTTCATTTGAAGATGAGCAAGAGCCATCAATGGCCAAGTTGACTACTAAAAGAACAAGAAAGTAAAATAATGATATACCAAATCCAAAAGAAGCAAAAAGTAGAATAATTAACCACATAAAATAGCTCCTAGTAGTAGAGTTTAACAATATGGTTGAAAAAGGAAAGCTAAAAAAAAAAAAACTGAATCAGATCAAACAAAGAAATGTTGGTGATGTAGGATAGCTCCAACAAAGCATTTGGTTTTGCCACACACATTTGCATTCAGTGATTCACCCGCTGATGAGCTGTGGTTCAATTTTATATGCACCAAAACGTTAACTTGGTGGAAAGAAGGGCATAAATCGGCCCTCAAAAGGAATAGCAGCAAGAAATTTTCAAGAGCATAAAAGATATGACACATAAGGGAGTTCACAAACCATGGTAGTCCATACAATGCCAAAGATTATGATACCTTTTTTGATTGGTGACGAACTGGGTTTAGGGGAAAAATATCCCACAACTTCTTTAGTATCGCAAGTGAGATAAATTGATTGCAAATAGTTGTGTCAGGCTTCTGCCATGGAGGCAGAAGAGTTTGCATATCTTGTCGGCTTCTGCCAGTCTCACAAACCAAAAACCTGACTACAAGATCTATGCTTTGAAGTATCAATAGTATATTATCAAATGATTGTGCATCTAGCTGAGGAATTGTGTGAACCATGGGCATGGAATCTTGAAAACAAGTAACTAGTATGGGCAAAATATCCTTCAATTTCTTGGTAACTTCAGTAAACCCTACAAACAAGGATATTGATGACCACAAGTAAGATGTCAAAGCCTATTTCTTTCAAATGAAGAAAAGGAGAAAAAAATTGAAAGGAAAAAAAAAAAACAGATTTTGTTTTGAAAGCAGAAATGCAGACATTATACCAATTAGGAGGAAAGTTATGTAAGAATGTGAAGATAATCAGAACAGTACAAAGGCAAAAGTGCATACTGGTCGGTTCTCTAGAAACCTCAGGCTCAAAAGCATGGAGAATGTCTTCAGCAGGAGTATTCTACAAAAATTAGCATTATTTAAGAATTCAATCTTAAGAAACAGCTCACAGAAAGGAGAAAAAACACCTCAAAATTAACCGACTATAAAACTTTCGTATAATGCGTTGCCACATAAACAGCTCAAGTTGTTCGCTATAGTACTAGCAGTCATTGATACAAGGTAAAGAAGATGTTGTGAAGAAGTAGCATATTTAACGAAAAAAGTGACCTTATAAAGAAGAAAGAAAGAATAATTAAATGCTTCGATTGAGGGAGCAACTATGTAGATAGGAGTCAAAAGGCCGGGTGTTTATGAAGGGAAAGAGTAACAAAAGCAAGTGAGTATTTTAAAGTAGGCTTTCCACAAAAGGAAATGAGTAGCACATGCATTAATTGGCAAAGAGAAAGGATGACAAACAGTGACGTTGTGACATAGTAGCTTATAAAGAGCTCATCCATGGAAGTGTAATCAGGAAGCTGTTGGTTTTAGTCATCATGCCAAACTCAATGAGGAGGTAGATCATATATCTAGCTACAGGTACCATGTCCAGATGAGGGATCGGCAAAAGATTGCTGCTGCAGTGTTCTCTTTGTAGTTATATAAAGCAGATTTGGTATATAGACTTGTAGCCATTACAATACATTCTACTCAGCAAATACGATCATGGTAAGTATATTCCATTTTCCAGAGTCAGGCATATGAATTGAGGCATGGAAGAGAGTCAATCTTTCCTTCAACATCACATGACAGAAAAATAAAAAATAACACTAAAATTTGATAGCCGCATTAATTAACCAGAGGATACATTTTTATATGATGGGTCATTTTCTCTCTTGTTACATGGCAACAACGACAAGCAGTGAACCAATCCACCAAGAATGTTCGTTAACTTGCTCTTATCCTCTAGAAAAATTTGGTTCTTGCGCAAAATATCTTCATATTTCTGAAGAATCTGCAGATGTGATTTAAATTATCAACAGCAGACCAGGAATAAAGTAACAAACTCCACAGAGAAGCAAGATGATAACAATTTTACACAGGTAAAATGTTCAATCTAAAATCACATCAGCTAAAGGACAAGACCTCAAAAACTGTAAGAAAGAACTTTCAACAATTTTATTTATAACTGCAGAGATGCAACAATAAGAATGAGTAGAGATATAAAAAAATCCAGCTTCAGCACATAAATCAACTCAGACATTTTATAACCATTATTTTGATTCCTTCACGTAAGTATGTAACAAAATGAGAATAACTGGACATACTACACTATGCCTCATGCAAGGTGGTAAAGACCGTCCACAACAATTTAACAGAAAGGAAACTCTTTCTGATCATCCACGTAAATATGCAAATAAACATTCAACTATATAGACATTGACTATACCTTTTCAGCATATAAGGAAAATGAAGAGGGATTGTACTGGACAACAAGATCAAAAAAATTGAAAGCCGTCAAGCGTACATCAATTGCTAAATGGGTCATTGCATTGAAGATGTATGCCATCATCAAGGAAATTAATGGTCCCTGGTTATCCTACAAAAGGAAACCTGCAGATAATTAGAGTAGAAAGTTTGAACCAACCATTCTCACTAAGAGATAAAGTCTGCAAAATGGCAACAACAAATGCCACTATGTAATTACAAGGGAATACTACTATGTAATTACAAAGGGATACCAAGATGTGTGCACAAGATACAAGGGAAATGCACCCGAAATGGCATATAACCAATGAAATGTCGTATTATAACAAACGACTTGAATCTTAAAAATACGAAAAAGTGATTTCCAAATCTAGAGTACCCAATTTACGTTTACAAAAATTCCAGATACCGGTTGACTTCTGCTACAAGGTGAAATTCATGAATTCCCATCCAGCATAGGATAGCAGAGTTCACTCATCCAGTAGCAAGGGGATGATTAACAATGATGTTATAGCTGCTTACCCATGAACAATGTGTCTTATGTCTATGTAACAGGGACCTGTCATGAGAAATTGTTTGATGTCTGCTTTTGTGGTCGAGACAAGCATGACAGACTCTAAAATGCTAGAAGAATCCAATAAGTCAGTACAATGTAGTGCGTGCAGAAAAAGAGACACCAGCAATTGTTAAATAAGCCAAGGTATTTATATCGTGAATTGTATTCAATGCTGAATAGGTTTTTCCAGTAAACACATGGTTTATTTTAAAACATCATGAGAATGATTTACGCATGACAGGTTTTAATCTTGTGTTCCTCATTTTGAAGCTTCCACTTCCACGTTCTTCGTTGCTGCAATCATATCAGTGTTTGAGGCTAATGTTGAGCATGTTTCAGATAATTAAAGTTTGGTTATTTACCTATCCATTATAACTCTATAGTAAATGATGTTTAATTAGGACCCAAATATTTGTTTGAATTACATTAATAGAACAACTTGAGATTTAAAAGAATGTGTCTAGAACTACCTATCAGGAATCCTTTACACTGAAAATCCTTAAGAATTTCAAATTTTAAATTCCAAAACAAGTTGAAAAATTCAACCAAAACTTTTGAGAGATAACAGACACCTTCCTTACTCCTGGATAGAAAAAGGAAACTAAAGTTAAAAAATCCAACCTATAGTCATGAAAAAATTTCCCCGTTAATATGAGCTAGCCACCACACAATAGAATTTCAGCAGTCAGGTTTATTGGTATGCGGTAGAAAAGAGAATGATCAACTAAGACATTTTGGAAGTCTGGTTTCTTGAATTATCATGGGTGTTCTATCAAGTTTATTAAGGAAAGGGATCCAGTCAACAAGCATCTTTAGATTACATTGAAGAACATCACTTGCTCAATCCCAAGATGAATCAGGGTATGAATGCAGAAACTCCAATCATAGCTTTCAGACACATAGGGTAATACTGATGTGCTACACAATGCATACTGATACAACAAGTGAGAAATTTTATTGTCTGTTGTTATACTCTGTCAAGAAAATAAATAATTAAAATTGAAAGATTAAAAATAAAACAAAATGAATGCAGAAACTATCCTAATCCAAAGTACTTGCACTTTTGAAACATATTAAGTACAGATAATTTATGCAAGCACTGTAATATTTCATAAATTACCTCTTTACAGCCAGGGAATATCACTGACTTAAAAAGTTGATAAAGTGTTTCACGGACCAACTTATCATCATCGCCAATGCGTTCACGCAGTTTCTCTATAACAGCGAGTTTATGCAATTTTAGCTGGGCAGGGTGCTTAAGGAATACATCTTTAATACCTATCAATGCTTCTGGAGATAGAACGAGGTCGTCATGTTAAACTCATCACAGATATCAATGAGAAGCAAGACATGAATCAAGGCCACATACAATAAAAAATTTGGCACATTGACAATTAAACATTTGAACAATTAGCATAGTAACAACATTGCAATGTTGGCAATCCAATGGAAAGAAGTCAAATCATTCATAGTTATATAAAAATATCAAGCTTATGTCAAGTTTCTCTAGTTCTCTTATCTATGCAGCAAATTTTCTTTAGTTCAATCAAGCATTCAGAACGAACTTATCTTGCCACAAACTATAGTTCATGAAACATACGGCTCAATTCCATGATATTATACGTGCATTACCTTTGTGACCTTTCCCTTCATTCAAGTTTCTTGTTATCAAACAAATGTGTTACATATGGTGTCACAAAAATCCTACCTTTACAAAACTATTTTACCTAATTGTTCTAATATCTAATCACAAATTTTCACCTCTTGTGCACAGCTATTTCATAGAATTATTTCCTGACTCAAATTTCCAAAATCCACCGCTTCAAAGCTCATAATGAACTTGAAGTCTGGCATCCTCACTGCACTCTCAAACATAGTTGTGATAATTACTTGCAGTTATATATTGATAGATTTGGCACTTGTTTAAACTGCATGTATGATGAATTGTCATCTATAATGAAACAGAAATTACAGGATTAAAAAAAAAAGCACCACCTTTCCGGACTTTGGAGTTATGATGGCTTGTCTGCTGAAGCAGCTCCTTCAATGTTAAACCCTTTTTGCTAACTGCTAAACCCGCCTTTTCAGAGGCTACACTCTGTTCTGGAAGAACTATTGCTTTGGATTTGATTTCAGTGTTTGTAGCATTCTTCGGAGGCGGCAATTTTCGACCAATTTTCTTCTTTATTTTCTGAAAAAACAATTTAACAAGTCAGCGAATTCAATATCACATTTTGATATCGATTTTTTCTCAAATTATATTTTACATATTTAACGAGTTTCAGAAAATTACTTTGAAATCTATTCCTCGTTTTTGCGCCTTCTTCTTCGATTGGGCTTTGGTTTTCACCATCGTATTGATATTCTGCTTGGTTCTTCCAGAGAGTAGAGATACAATGACGAGAATTATTGAATTAAACACTAATTGAGAAGAGATTTCTGGTTTTTAGGGTTTAGTGCATTGAATTTATATAGCCCCTCATTATTTTGATATCATTTGTATATCCAATTATTTTCAAAATACATTTTTCTATCCATTATTTTTAATCTATCCGATATTTTTAAATCATACATTTTTTTCAATAAACATTTTCCCTTAATTAACTATTTTAAAATATATTTTTAAAATAAAATATGACTCAAACGGACTCCATAATTTTTAGAATAATACTTTTTTGAAAAATAAGTGATTTGATATTTTTAAATCATACATTTTTTTCAATAAACATTTTCCCTTAATTAACTATTTTAAAATATATTTTTAAAATAAAATATGACTCAAACGGACTCCATAATTTTTAGAATAATACTTTTTTGAAAAATAAGTGATTGAGAAATAATAAAATATATTCGAGTAATATTATTTTAATGGAGGATGTGTGATTCAAAAGAAAAAAAAAGAAAAATATATTATAATTTTAATGGGAGCCAAACGAAAACATATACATAAATATCATTCAATGATATTATTCAATTTTCGGGACTAGGTGTGCAGAATGTAAAGAGTATATAAATGTATGAAAAATGCAGACAATGGATACCATCTGGTATACTTGTATTAAATAAATAAAAGATTTTTGCAAAACTAAACCTTCTTACTGTAAGTTATGATTAGGTTGGCCTTCTTTTGCTTTCGTCCGATATACTTTCCTTACCTCACTATTGTAGATCTATTGGACTTGTTTCCCTAATGGCCTCCTTCCTAGCGGTACTCTAATGTATGGATTGAACGTATAAGAGTAGAAATATGAAGACATGGCTAAAACATGAAGTTTTATTAAAAAGAAGGTTTAAGAGCAAAACTCTCTTAAACTTTATTTAGATACAAGTACTAGATCCAGTATGGATTCATGCCTTTGAGGGTTTAACCTCGAATTGTACACATAGAAATTACAAATTAATTAAAGAAAAATTTTCTCCTCCTTTCTTCTCTTGAGTTTTTCCTCTTATAGATGGAGCCAAAGATTTCTCTTCATCTCCGTCGTCCATTTGTCTATCATCCACAGTTTTTCTTTTGCAAAAGCAAAAGTAATGATAAAGAGATTTAGACAAGTTTGTCTGATTTCTTTAAAAAAACAGATTCCTTCCCTTTCGTCACATCTTCTTTCAAAAGGTGGATTCTTCTGGTTGGTCATCATAACTTTTACTTTCTGATGTGCTTCCACTTGATCATGTCTCTTTCTGTCGTCAAGGATAAGGCTTTACACCATTGGCAATCATGATATTTCCCAAGGCTTGGTTTAAGTGCCTTGCATAATTGTCCTTTATAGTTTGAAGGAACATGAAACTCGTTGTAAAATGTTTTTTCAAAATTACAAAGTAATTTTATTCCTTCCATTTTTATTATTGCTCCTGTCTTGTTGGTAATCAAGATAAATTTTGATGCATAATTCACCTTGATCTTTGATTCATTGTTGAAGGTTCTCAACCCTGTTAAGATCTTTTGGTAAGAGAGACCCCTCTATTCATTCAGGACTTGCTCGCTTACACATTCGGATTTTTCAATGATTGGTTTATTCAGAGTGATCTGCTTTAAGGTCTTGATTTGGATATGGTGATATCCTTTGATCAGAAGTCCTTCTTCATTCCAAAATCGAATTGTACTGTTGATCTTTAACATCATGTGCAGATCTTGGTCATTAACAACAAATTTCTTAAAATCCTTTAAGGCTTTTAATAATTTGTCATCAATCATTGAAATTTCTTCCAATGATTCGCTGAGGATTATCATTTTAATTAACCCACAATGAAAAGCTGTTTGTACCATTGTTGGTTCAGCTCCTTCACAGAAGATGAACTGTCCAAACCTTTTCTCCATCATCCCAAAATAGGTTTTTTCTGGTCCTGAGTCTCCAATTGTCCTGGCTTCTTCCTCATATTGAAGGAAATCTTGTAAATTAATTCCACTAAAAAATGGTTTTTCTTGGGATTTTGGAATTTTCCCAATACTTTTAAATCTGTTTGGAATATTGTCAATTTCAAAATTGGATCGAACCGTATCTTTAAAAGATATCATTCTCAATCTCTGGTTGGGATTTTGTGGTCTGAAAAGTTGGGCTGGCAATCTGGGCCTAGCTCTTGGATTATTTTCTTGACAATATCTAGGTCTTAATTGGATATTGTCTTGATCAAAAAGTTGTTTATATGAAGAAGGTGTGGTACCTTTGGCTTCATAGAATTGGTTAAAGGCTTGTTGGGCTTCAAGAAATGTTTTAAAACTTTTGTGTTTATATGACTTGTTTTTTACAAGTGGTTCAACTTGCGCCCATTGTGAGTAAAAGCCCATCGGTGGACCTTCAAAGATTACAAAAAACTTGGTACCTGCAGGTAAATTATTAATATCAACAAGTGATAATTTTTTTCTCTTGGGCCTCAATGCCTTCGAGTTTCTTTGGGTTTTGAATACCTTCTTGCTCTTCCAAGCATTTTTCATACTATGTTTTTTGGCTAGAAATACATGTATGTTCTTTCGAACACTGAACTTGAATATGCTAATCTGTATTGTTTTCATTAGTCTTGCTATTGTCAACATTAGTTTCTGGGTCTGGAATACCATTTTGCTCTTGCGAGCACTGAGCTTGACTATGCTCTTTTGTTTTGTTGATCATAGTTTCTCTATTCTCAATTTTGAGTGTTTTCCTCATGACTGTATTTTTATCGCCATCAATCTTGTTGATATTGATACCTTCTGTTTGGGGTGCTACTTTTGAGGTTTCATCCTCCCCCTTTGAAATAGAAGTTGATGCCTGTTTTTGTTTGAGAAGTCTGGCTAACTTCATTTTCAAAATTTGTGTCTCCATTTCTTTGATTTCAATTTGTGACTCAAGGTCAGTAATTTGAATATCAACGTCTGTCATTTTTTCCTGCAAGAGAAAATTCTCTAGTTAATGAATCAGCTAAAGAATTATTGTTTCCTTTAATTATTTCAATTTTTAAATCATAATAACTAAACCACGTTTGCCATCTGATTAATCTCCCTTGTTTATAGTCTGGAAGTACCTGATTTTTCAAAAAATAAGTTACAAGTACTTGAATCAGTTCTGACAAGAAATTTATCAGAAATGATATATAGTCTAAACTTTGTAATAGCCTTTTTCATGGCTTAAATTTCTTTTTCATTCATATGATAGTTCTTTTCTGTTCCTGAAAAGGTTCCTAAAGCATAAGAACACAATTTTTCAATTTGATCTTATGGATCAAATGCTTTTAAAACTGCTCCCAAATGTTGTTGAGGGGCATCTGTTTCAATAATCATTTTATCTCATATTCTAGGATGATATAATGATGGTAAAATTTTTATTTTTGATTTTATCTTTTGAACATAAAGAGTATCTTCTTTAGTCCAAATCCCTTTAAAATCTTTTTTGAGTTTCTTTTGCAATGGTGTCCTCATTTTTGCAAGATCTTTAATAAAAGATTCAGCATAATCCTATATCTATCCCAAGATATCCAATTTTTTCTTAGAATAATTTTGCTTTCTTTTTGGAAAGTACTATTCCTATATTGCATGCTTCATGTAAAACAGTAATAACATGATTTTCATGGCTCTCTCCAGTATTAGAGAATACCAATATGTCATCAATATATACACAACAAAACTCATTTTGTATTTTGAAAATATTGTCCATATGTCTATGGAAAATACTTGTTGCCTGTTTAAGGCCAAATGGTACTACATTCCATTAGTAATGTCAAATGTCTTACTTCTTACTTGCCAAAATCCCGACTTACAATAAAATGAAGAAAAAATCTTTTTTTCCTTTTATTAATTGTAAAAGACTTTGCATATTTAGTATTAGGTATCCATCAGTTTTAGTTATTTTATTTAGCTGAGAATAGTCAATTATCATTCTAGCTTTTCCACGTCTTTTTTCTGCTTCTTTTCTTACCATAAAAGTTGGTGAAGAATATTGGGATTTACTAGGTTCAATAACCTGTAATTCTAGTAATTCTTTAATTTGGATTGAGAATTCTTCTCTATCTTTAGGGTTATAAGCCATTGTTTTAGCTCTAACTATAGTTGTTTTGAATTTATCAAGTAATTCAAGTGTTGTCGTCATTTTTCCTTTATTCTTTTGAGGATCTAAAGGATTTTCTGAGCAACATTTTTCAAGAAGTTCTAAAATTAATTCTCTTTGAGAGTTAATTCTAAACTTATAGCTTTCATCAGTGGTAATTAAAATACGTCTTTTTTGAGCAATGTTTTCTCCTTGAAGATTTTTGAAATCTTTCTTCGTGTTATTAATTTTTATAGTTTCTAGGAATTTTTCCTTAAAAACATTCATAGCTACCACTTTTCTTTGTTTGGGGATCCATAATCTTTTACTATTTAAAGTAAAACTTATATATTCAATTTCTTCTATGAATGGATGGTATAACTGACAAAAGTTATTTCCAATCATAAAATCAATACCAATTTTCAACTGATATACTGTAGGAATTTTGAAATAAAAGGTTTTCCATTGTGATTTATGATAACCACTTATCTCAATGTCTAATCCTTTAATACTTTTGAAGTCTTAATTCCAGATTTGTGTGCAATCTTTAAATTTAAGATTCTTTCAAATGTAACCCAAAATTGTTTTGGAATGATCCATTTGCTTGCTGAACATACTGATGTTCCAGTATCAACATAAGCATGGATAGTAAATTTTTTATATCCTTCAAATTGTAATTTGATAAGAATGTATATAGAATTAAGATTCGTAATATTCTTATTACTCATCTTGAGAAGATAATGATTATGATGATTCAGATTCAGTGTCAGTAGTTAAGTAATACAGTGATTCTGTATCACTTGGATCTTCTACTGGGTAGAATCTTTTTTTCTTGGAAAGTATTAAGCATATTAATTCTTTCCTCATTCCCAAGTTTTACTGGACATTCATTTGCATAATGTCCTGATTCATTGCAGAGCAACATCTGCAATTTTTCTTCTTTTGGGGACAAAATTTTCTTTTGTCGTCTTTATTTTTATTATTTTAACTTCCCTCTTTAAATTTTTTTAAAAAAATTTCTTTCTTAAAAATTTTTTGCTTATAGGGTTTCTTATATCTTTTGAAAATATATTTTTTCTTCTTATAACTTTTCTTTTTCTTTCTTTCAAACTTCTTAGATGATATACATCCATGTTATCTTGGAATTTTGTTGAGATATTTGTCACAACAAATTCTAGGATTTCTGGCAACTTCTTGCCTACTGTTTCTTACAAGGATACTTTCTTTACATTTATCTGCAAGAAGCTTTCTTGTAAGGGTAATAGTTAATCCTAAAGATGCTTCAATCTTTATATTGAGTCTTAGATCAACATTATCTTCTTGTTTTGAAATTGCATTATTAAAGAGTTCCATTACCTCATGATTAAAAGGTTCAAGAAGTTTTCTAATAAATTTTTCAATTAAATTTGCCCAATTATCAACTGGACAAATGTAAAAATATTTTGAAAATGTTTCAAATAGAGATTTTCTCTACGTGATTCATTGCATCAGCAATTTCAATAATTGTTCTTTCACTTTTAAAAACTTTATGAGTTTGTCCAGTGAATTGTTTATAAAGTTGTTCAACAATTCTTTTAATAAAGTTGGGGATATTGGCTTGTGAATATGCCCATATCGCATTTTTTACTTGGTAGTCAAAATTTTCTAATAATGCTCTTACATTCCCTCTAGTACTAGCAAGTACATAATTCTAAGAGTTTGTTTCACTCCTGATGATTTCTTTGTTGACAATCATAGCAACCATAATATGGCTATACCATGCGTCAATAAGCTTTTCAGGTTCAAGTGTACAATCTAAGTCAAGAATTGTAACTTGTTGATTTCCTTTTCTGGGTATAAACTCAAAAGAAAGGAAGTTTTGATCTTCATTATTAGGGATAGGCCTAGGAGTATAATCTCTTTCGTGTATTTTTCCTCACCCTTTGGGTTGTTGCTTGTTGATGGCATTTCATTTATTTGTTCTGGTTTTGGTTCTCTTATAACTATACCAGGTAGAGTTGTTTCTCTATTAGTATAGAATCTTTCATGTATTACAAAGTCTTCTTCTGAACTATTTTCAGAATCTAAAGTTCGTTCATTTTTTGTTATAAATTCAGAAGGTTGTGATTCTTCATCTTCTGATTTGATAGTTATAATTTCATTGTTTCCTATGTTAATGTTTTTAACAATAGATACAATTTTGTCTAATTCACTGTCTTCAAAGGTAAGAAGAACATTTAAAAGTCCTAGATCTTGGCTAGTCTCATAAATGTTTTCAAGATTTTTCCTAAAGTGTGTCATATTAACTTAGAAAGCTAATATCAAATTTTCATTCAGGTTTTTCTTGATTTGTTCCATTTGTTTTAGAAGATTCTCCTCTTCTTTCAAAAATTCCTAAATTTACTTTAAGAGAATTTTTCCTAGATTGGGAGTCATGGATTTTAGCCCCTACTATAATTACAGTATAATGTTTTTCCATGGTTCTTTCCGTATTTTCTTGAAGATTTTTGAGATTTCCCTTAGTTTCTTTAAAACTGTCTTTTAAGAGTCTAATTTCTCTTAATATATCTACAATTGACATATTTCAAAAATTATTGTTCTCCATATATGACTTTTGCCATTTCATTAATTGCTCACTAAGTTGTTTTAACTGATTGGTTTGACTTGTTTCAGCTTCTTCTTTCCATCTAATTTTTGGAAAAGAAGATTTCTTATTAAAAGACAAACTTCTGGTTAGAAGTGGCTTTTGATCTTTCACTAGATTTCTTTGGTCATTGAAATCTATTTCTAAGGATTTTCTAGATGGTTGAGTTAACCATTCAAATTATGTCTCTTTATGCTCACAATAACCTGAGAATAAGGGGTCTATTTTTATTCCTTTAGGTTCTTTCACTATTGTCATATTATGCTGGTTATGGATAGCATAACTAACCAGGTACGTTATTGAGAAATGTACATTATTATCTTTGACCAAATTTGTTCTTCCATACTTGTATACAAAAGAAATTATTCCATCAAAGTTGTGATCATGTAAGCTTACTGAAAGTCTGGGATAAACTGTAAATATCAGTTTTCCACACACTAGATTTCCTTCCAGGGATCCTAGACATCCTTCAGCTGGATTCTGTATTCTTTCATCAATCAATTTCATAGAAATAGGTTGATTAATTTTTTCTGCCAAGGTGCTTCTAAGTTGAATTCTTATAGCTCCTATTGTAATCCAAAAAAGATTCTTATTATCATCAAGATCTATTTTTTTTGTTTAGCTTTGTTAATGTCTTGTTTAGTAAGTAAGGATATTCCTATCTTACCATATGTATGTTGTATATGTATGGCAAACTCCTTTTGAGATACACCGTAGTACACATATCTACTTCTTTTAACAAATCTATTTATAAAACCTGGTTGATCAAAGATCTCTTTAGGTTCTATAATTAATTGTGTTTTACAAATTTTTGCTAATTTCTTATCAGAAATTAGGATTTCTTTAGAATAGTTTCCTTGTGATTCAATCTGTTCACATATCTCCTCATTCTGATCATTATTATCATCATTATGGGGTTTCACTTCCATAATTAATGATGGCTAATAACATAATGTAAAATAAATCTTTTTACTTATAATTATTTAGAGAAGTTTGCATCTTTTGTTTATTATTGTCTATTGATTTCCTATGGACTTCGGAAAATATAATAAATTTCTTTATAGTATTCATATATTTGATATTCACTTGTAAGTATCAAAATTCCTGTACTGTAAGTTTCACAACTTATTTCCATGTTTTCTTTTAGGTTTTGGATATTCTAATTTAAATTTCCATGGAACAGAGTACTCCAAATATTGATTTAAATAGAATTTATCTATTTTGTTACTGAAAATTCTTATATAAAATCTTATAGTATGAGACATTACCATGTCTTTAACTGCTTTAGGCATTTTATTCAAAGTTGGTTTCCTCATTAGTTTCTACTAATGATTCTGTTAGCCTCATTGTTAAGGATAATTTTTATCCTTTCTAATGTCTTAAATTCATTATGCAAAGGAATCTTCATAAGAGTTCCTAAACTCCCATTTTCAAGTAATTATTGTAGATCTAGCATGAGATCTAAGATTTTTGAAGAATTTTCAATTTTTTTTAACACTATCAGTGTCATGTATTTCTTTTATCAAATGTAAGAAATATTCATCTGTATCTACCTTTTGGATTGTATAATTATAATCAATGGTCCATCCCATTTTTTTGTATATTTGTTTGGAATGCGGAATGAGTGATTGAGAAAGAATAAAAAATATTCGAGTAATATTATTTTAATGGAGGATGTGTGATTCAAAAGAAGAAAGAGAAAAATATATTATAATTTTAATGGGAGCCAAACGAAAACATATACATAAAAATCATTCAATGATTCATTGAATTTGTTTCTAATGAGGTTTTATAGCATAAAATTCATCTATAACAGACTCTACATTCGTTTTGTCTACAATGTCTTGTTCGATGAATAATGTCATTATATCAATAAAAAAGTCAACTTTCGCCTTCACTTGTTTAATTATTGAAAATGTTCGCTCAATGATCATGTTAGAATTATCCAATTATAAGTTGTAAAGGCATCAAATAATTTAATAACAAGATAAAAATTCAACAATTTTATTTAAATATAAACTACTATGAATAGTAATTAGGGAAATGAGAGCAGTGCTACATGTACAGAATAAAAATACTAATAGATTATTTACAGATACGGTTGGCAATTTTTCATTTGACAAGGTAAAAAAAAAAAAAGTTGACCAATCATAGCAGCACCTACAAAACATCTGGCAAAATTTTTCTGCAATATATCTTTTTTGGAAAAAAAATAAAAAAAAATAGTGATGTAGTTGCACAAAAATACTGTTAAGCGCTATTGTGTATCTCGGTAGCGGCGTAAAATTGGAACAATTAGCAACAAGGAAGCAAGTTTGAAAGCTGTCACAACATGTAGAACGTTTCAGTTAATTTTACTTTATTATATTGTCAGTTAGAAACAATATAAAATGGGGTTTAAGACTTGATTTCATTTAAAACGTTGGAGAAAATATGATATGTGTTGACCTCCTTTTTTCGTTGTAAGGGTTACGTGGACAACAGGTGTCTGGTCCACTCTCATTCACGTAAGCAAATTCCAATACATTTGGACCGGAGATCCGGATGGAGAGAGGTGATGTTTATGGAAGTAGGAGATGCTTTTACGACATGAGACAAAAATGTTCGAACACCAACAATATGATCAAAGGTAATTGCACATAAACAAACAATCACAAACAATTCAATCAAAGTAAGAACAAACTAAACTCAAGCAAATAATATGGAGCGAGTAAGAGAGAAAACATAATGTATTTTTTAAGTATAAATATTTGTCTCTCCTTAGTGCATTACGAAGTTGCTTATTTATAGAGTTCTGACCGATATGGTAGGTGTTGGATCAGAACTAGGTGGCTTCATTTCCCAGGCTGAATCCAAACATCATTCATTGACAACGGGCCAGTCACCCTATATTCCATGCTGACAATCTTAACATTCATTAATATAAACATTACATCAATCATTCCTAGAGATCGTTTGCAGATCCCTTCAAAGACAACAAGTACTTCAGCCTGAAAGAGAGCTTCGAGTAGAAAAATGGCTTCGGCCATACAAGAGTTTTGGAACAATAAGATCAGCTTCCTCTTTGACTTCTATATTTTGATCAATTGGGTCTTTGTTGAATTTTTCAAATCTAACTTAATATCTCCACATGGATTGCGGGGTGGCTTCCACTAGAAGCCTCGTTGGCGAGGAGCAATAATAGTCCTCCAAGTCTATACATGATTATTTATGTAATGCATAGACTTCTGTTATATATATAAAAACAAAAAATTTATTGGGGTGGTTATCCTTATAGTTGTTCATTGATTTGTGCTGACCATCTATTGCTTTCGCAAAAAAATTTGAGAAGAGAAGGCATAACACCCTTGACATGGCCTCAATTCTTTCTGCTACCTCTACGATCGAAAAGAAGGAAATCAAGCCCTCATCTGTTGTAATAAAATTAGATGAGGGACCAATTGGAAAAGATCAGCAAAGAGGCTGTTGGTCGCGAAGGAGAAGGGTAGCCTCCTATGAAGGATAAGGTGAAAAATAAATAGAAGGAAGTCTCCAAGAAAAAGTACACATTCTCCTCTACCAAAGAGGGTAGGTCAATGGCCAGCACACCACCTTGCTTTGAAGTCTCAGCAGGGGAAAATTTGATGGCGACCTCCATTGTTGTGGCTAGGGGATAGAAGATGTCAACCTATGTGGAGCCTCAAGGTGAAAATCGTCGAAGAGGGTGAGGACCTTAAGCGACTCGACCACCGCCTCAGATGCAACTCCTACGACCAAGCTTTCACTATCTAAGATGAGCGATGAGTAGGCTCCAGATGCTTTGGCCATGTTTCCTCCAGATATTCAGACTGCAACTACTACATTCCACAAGTACTCAATTAATAGGGAGAAACCTTAATTGTGACTAGTAACTCGGTGGACATGTTCGCCACCATGGTAAGTCAGGCATGGAGAGCTTTTGGGATTGCCATATAGGCTGAAATCCTCTTTAAAAATCTTCAAAAAAATAAAGAGTTTGTCGATAGGGCCTCCCAGGCCGATGAGGCAGCCAAAGGCCAAAGTCGATACTGATGCCATTAAGAATCAGCAGAGATTGAAAACTTGAATAAAAAAGTCCACTTGTCTCAAAGTGAAGTGGCTTCCATGACCAAGCGAGTGGAGACTTCCGACACCTACTAGAAGTTGGCTGCTGAGGCCTTGGAGAGGTCAAATAAAGTGAACGCTATACTAAAGTGAGATGTGAGAGAGCTCAACTCCAAGATTACTGGCCTTACTGAGAAGGTGGAGTGTGTAAGGGGGGAAACCCAACCTGTTGGCAAAGATGTTAGTATAATAAAATATGTTCCCGAGCATAATTCTTTACCACTCTATCTTGAATGATTTCCATTTGGCATGGTCCACCTCCTTGAAGAGATTGGGGTACTTCTCGTTGACAAACGTCATCTTTTCCGCATCAGTCGTGAATGGAGAAAAGACGTACCGTGACGACAATCTTGGCCTCTTGCCAACCACCTGCTCTAGTCAGACATATAGATTATCGAAATAATAACTTTGACCGTCTGCAGGAAACCCATGGGAGAGGTGTTTGGATGGAGGAGAATGAGATCTCATCGGCAGAGGTGATCATCGATCAAATAGACCTCACTCCTACACAAATAACAACATTAAAAATTATTAACTTAGTTAAAATAGGCTAATTGATATAAAACGGTAATCAATAAATTATATTCAATTCAATTCACATTCTCAATCTCAATCTCAATCTCGGTTTAAGATAAAATCGTACATTTGATCGTGTTGAGTATGTGGCTAAATCACGCACAAAATCTTGACCTTTCTCCTCTGTCGACGACATCAACTCAGCTAGGATTTCAAGCTGACATATTGACAGTTCGACTAGTTAATGATCATGTGATGAAATTTTGAAACGACATGCAATATAAATCACAAATGTGTAATACTCACCCGAGGTCATCGATGAAGGCTGATAACTATTTGCCAGATGGACATCCTTCTACTAGGGATGCTTGCCATGATCCATCGGAGGGCGGCATGTCTCTCCTCCCCTAGCAAATCGAGTAGACAAAAAGGGGGACAATCTTATATGCCTAGATCTACAACAAATACAATTATGATATATAAATTTAGTATAAAAAAATATTTTAACGTTGATTATGTTGAACATTTACTTGCACTGTCGATGGCAATGCATAAATATCATACTTACGTAAAGACCTCTTAGGCTTCGAGTGTGATCTAGTAAATACGTGTAGGTGTTCTCAAAACATCTCCAACCCCACGAATAGTTGTTGAAGGTATCGATGTCGTTAACAACTTTCAAATGAAAAATGTCGATCACAGCAACATAGTAATACATAGTCGTCGACTGACCTAAACAACAACATAGTAATACATCAATAATCTATCTAGAGTACTGTACATCTCTCAAATAAAAGGGCAACATGAAGAACTTGCGTAGGATATCTACTCCATGTATATTTTCTATTCATCTGTTTTAACTCCACGTCTAGATAGTACTCCATTCTGCAAAAATTTAAATATTAAAAAATATTCAACAAAAAATAATAGAATAAACATAATCTCAAAAAATCAAGCGAACCAAATTACAGACAAAAATAAATTAAAGAAAATAATAAAAA
>CAIGRB010035972.1:0-38772 GCA_903798255.1 Fraxinus quadrangulata | reverse complement strand
TAAAATACATCAAACAATACTCAATCTTATTTACATTACAGATTACAATAGTTATATTCGTAATACAAGTTTTCCAAAACATAGTACAAAAGATTGTAATGACTACAACAACAGTCCACAAAATAACATGATACGTCGTCATCCATGTAGATAAACCCTCGAAATCCTGTAGGAGCTCCAACATCCTGCGTTCATATACTAAGGATCCGTTTGATTGCAAATGTGGAAAATGGGTGGAAAGAAAATATTTTACAGGAAATTGATTTGTCTAGAAATTATTTTACTAGGAATTGTAATTAATTGTGTTTGATTAGTATAATTTTCCATGGAAATGTTGAAAGTTTGGTGTCCTTTGGCTTCTTTTTTAATGAAAATTGTCCATTACAGTGATAATTTTTTTCTACCATTGGCTTTAGAATTTGTTCCATTTGCCAAAAAAAAATTGAAAAAAATTGAAAAAAAATTTACCATACCGAATATCATTCGTTTCGACTTTGTTTTGCATGAAAATTGTCAATAAAAATGATAAATTTATTCACTATTGTGTCTAGAATTTTTTTCAATTGCCAAAAAAAAAAAAAAAAAAAAACTGAAAAATATTTATCAAGCAAAACATCAAGAATTTGTTTTCCTAAAAAATGTGGAAAATTTAGAAAGTTGGAAAACATTTTCCCGAAAAATATGGTGTATCAAATGGAGCCTAAATTCTAAGCTCGTCATGTCCATCCAGGCCCGGTTTTGGGCCGAGGCAAGTGAGGCCCGCGCCTCGAGCCCAAAAGTAGAGGGGGCCTCATTTTGGTCCCCCCAAATTTTTTTTTTTATTTGAAGATTGGCCCAGCCAGCCAGCCAAAAAAAAAAAATTTCTGGCCAAAAAAAAAAAATTTCTGGCCCAATTTATTTTTTGTGTTTTGATAATCCAACCCAATTACCCATTTTATGTTTTGATAACCCAACCCAATTACCCAATTTTTGATAACCCACGTCAAATTTTTCAATATCCCAAATCCAATTGATTACCCAAACGCCAAACCCTTACCATTTGAAAAACGCCAAACCTCTTCGCGCCCGACGCCTGACGCCGTCGCCCGATGCCCGACGCCTTACATAGCAAAAATTTTTGGTTCCACCAAATGCTCACAATCTCACATCAGTAGGTAAAACTGTAAAAGATCGTGTGGGTAAATTTTTTGCTTCAAATACTTTATCGTAGAATAAATCGACCTATTTTCCTTATTTTTTTGTGCACTGTGAGCATTATAATCTTGATTCTGCAGTGGTATATGAGCTAATTGGAGTTGGTCCAAGCAACAAATGGTGGCAGTGAATCTTGGACAATTGAACGACGGTCTCTAAGTTGGGGCATTCCTAGTTCACCTTTGTGGAGGCATCCCTGTAACTATAAGTTTCTTGTCCTTTGTTTTGTTTGAAACAATATAAGAAATGGACATTGCATTGCGTCTTTCTCCACGGATATCGAATGCGAAGCTTTTATAATTATAATAATTAATAACATCTGTCAGATTGAGAATGGTCTTGTTGGTAGACTGGTAGTGGCCATTTGGTTTTCCAAAACAAATAAAGATGAAGGCTTATGGGGTGGCCTAGGACACAGACAGTCTCCTTAAAGGCATCAACTCCTTTACTTCTCTCACTTCAAGAAAAATGATTGTTGCATTCAAGGTTTATCTATAAAAAAAATTTAATCACGTTTCTAAAATTGACAATTGGGGATTGTGTTGATTTTCGGAGGTAAGGTGGAGGAGATGGAATGATTGAACTGTGAACATTGTTTTATCGTGTTAAGAGATTGGGAGAAGCTTTACTAACTTAATGTGTCGTGTGTAGTTCAATTATTTGATGCCACTAATTTGGCATAGAATTTGCTATAAGATCCAATTATCTTTTGTAGCGTCGATAAGAAAACACTAGCATCTACTTCTTGAATGTTGTTATGCTCTTGTTCTATACATTTATTTGTCAGATTATATAAAATAAGTTGTTTGAGTTATTGTTCTTTTAATCACATATGCTGTTTGCTTTTGCTGATACCTGTAATTAATGTTAACTTTTGATTTCAGGCTTGTGAGATGCGATGGAGGAATATGGCGTGATTCCATAATTTTCGTTGCTTTTCCACTTCTCAAGTAAGCAATGGCTTGCCCTTACTTAATATTAAATATATTGAAAATATTTGAAGCCTTGTCGGCTTATATAATTGTGGCCTAGTCGGCGTATATAATTGTGGCCTTGTCGGCTTATATAATTGCGGCCTTGTCGGCTTATATAATTGCGGCCTTGTCGGCTTATATAAATGTTAATTGTGAGATGATTGAGATATTTTGTAATTATTTTTTAGGCTAATCATTGTGTATTAGATATAGACTCATACACAATGCCTCCTAAATATGAGTCTAGAGCTATGAAGAGAAAAAGGAAACGAAATGAACTTTTGTTGACTCAAAGTCAAGCAGGCGCTATGGACAAGTACTTTAAAAGCAATAATGTGAATGAGTTGATTGAGGATGAAGTAGATGATAAGGACGAAGAAGTTGTGAAAGCTTATTGTGTGAATGAAGTAGATAAGGACGAAGAAGTAGTGAATGCTTCTTGTGTGAATGAAGTAGATGATAAGGAAGAAGAAGTGATGAAACGTGTCTCCGTGAATGAAGTGGATGATAAGGTAGAAGATGGCAGCTTTTATTTGAATTTGGATGATCCTGGGAATTGGAAAAATATTGATCAAAGAACGAGAGATTATTTAGTTGAAATGGGTCCAAAAAGAGTTGATGACATTGTGTTTCCCAAAGATTGTGCAAATAGACATTTCGATTCTTCACAATACAAGCGATTACTATCAAATGGGCAAACAATTGATAGAAGATGGCTAGTGTATTCAGTATCTATTGATAGGATCTTCTGCTTTTGTTGTAGGTTGTTTAAAACACCAAAAAATGTCACTAAAGTTGGCCAACTAGGTAATGATGGATTCAAAAATTGGCATAATTTGCATCGATCTATTAAAAGTCAAGAAGGGAATGAGGAGCATTTGCGTTGCATGGCTAATTGGATTGAATTGGAAAATAGGATTCGAACGAAAACTACAATTGACAAAAACGTTCAATTGGTGATAGATGCAGAAAGAGAACATTGGAGACATGTATTAACGAGGATAATCGCAATTGTGAAAAGACTAGCCCAAAATACTTTGCCATTTCGAGGAGATGATGAGAGGCTACATGTTGATAACAATGGCCTATTTTTACAAATGGTGGAAATGGTTAGTGAGTTTGATCCAATAATGCAAGAGCACATTCGGCGGGCTAAAGCCAAAGAGATTCAGTATACATATCTTGGCAAAGCAATTCAAAATGAGTTGATACAGTTGTTGGCAAATGAGGTGAGAAGTTCAATTGTGAAGAAAGTGCAACATGCAAAATATTTCGCAGTTATACTTGATTGTACTCCAGATGCTAGTAACGAAGAGCAAATGTCTTTAGTGATACGATGTGTTGATGATTCGGCAAATGTACCTACAGTCGAAGAATATTGGCTTCAGTTTATGAGGGTAGATGACACAACAGGACTTGGACTTGCAACAGAGCTTCAACGTGTTTTGACCACACTTGATCTTGATATTGATGATATTAGAGGGCAAGGGTATGACAACGGATCTAACATGAGCGGGAAGCACAAAGGTGTGCAAAGAAGAGTCCTTGAGATGAATCCTCGAGCTTTCTATACTCCATGTGGCGCTCATAGTTTGAATCTAGCATTGTGCGATATGGTGAATTGTTGTTCTAAAGCTGTATCCTTCTTTGGAGTGATACAACGCATCTAAACATTGTTCTCCTCTTCTACTAAACGTTGGAAAATTTTCAAAGATAATGTACAAGGTTTGACAGTGAAGCCATTGTTACAAACACGTTGGGAGAGTCATGTTGAGAGTGTGAAGCCTATTCTGGAACAAACTGCACAAATAAGAGATGCGTTACTTGATTTGGCAGAAAGTAACGAAGACCCAAAAGTAAAGAGTGAAGCCGAGTCCTTGGCAACATATGAACTTCAGAATTTTGAGTTCTTGCTTGGCATGATTATCTGGTACAGGTTATTGCATGCAGTCAACGTTGTGAGTAAATTTCTTCAAACTGAAAATATGGATATTGATAATGCTATCAACCTCTTGCAAGGACTTGTTTCATTTCTTGAAGAATATAGAGAAATTGGATTTGCCACTGCCATGGATGAAGCGACAAGAAAGGCAAAGGAAATGGGAATTGAAGCTGTATTTCGAGAGAAACGTATAATTCGAAGAAAAAAATAATTTGATGAAAGCGGAAGTAATGAAGTAAAGCAATCGGTTGAAGAATCTTTTAGAGTTGATTACTTTGTTTTCATAATTGATCAAGCTCTATCTTCTATGAGGACTCGATTTGAACAATTCAAACAATATGATGAAATATTTGAATTTTTGTTCAATTTGAAGAGGTTAAGGAGTGAAACTCATTCAAATTTGATGAATTCTTGTATGAATCTTGAGAAGCAATTGGAACATAATGGGCGTTCGGACATTAGTGGAGATGATTTATTTTCGGAGATACACGTCTTGCGGTGCTATTTACCGAGTGAAGCAATGAGAGCAATTGAAGTTTTACAATATTTGAAGACATTGAATGTTTGTTTCCCAAATGCTTATATTGCTTATAAATACTTGTTAACCATACCTGTTACAGTTGCATCTGCAGAAAGGAGTTTCTCCAAATTGAAGTTGATCAAGACTTACCTCCGATCAACTATGTCACAAGAAAGATTGAATGGATTGACTATGTTATCAATAGAGAAAGATATGGTTGAACAGTTAAATTATTCAGATTTGATTAATGTTTTTGCCGCTAAAACAGTGAGACGAATAGTATTTAACTGATTGTTTGAACTCTTTTCAATTTTGTTACTTTATAATATAAATCTTTTATTCTTTATATTTGTTTGTTTTTCTATTGTTCAATGTTAAGTTAGCAATATGTTTCATAATATCCTGTTGAATTTTACATTTACGTTGATTTGGGGGGCCCAATGTTGGGAGTTCGCCTCGAGCCCCGAAAATCACAGAACCGGCCCCGTGTCCACCTACGATGCAAGAATTTCATGAGCTAATGCCCATTAAGTGAAAACCTTGCACACTTAAAGTATACATTTCGCCGAAAAATACCATGCTAGAAATGCATCATATATAAATGTTCATTTAAGTATGCTCAAAAGTATTTCATTTACGATCTTTTCATTCATTAGGCTTTGACCACCTACTATGCATTGAAAAGAGCTCTAAGCTAACCTGCGCAGCCGGGATTTTACATAAAAAAAAAAAAAAAAAAAGAGCTCTAAGCTATATCAGCATCATTAATATATAACCAATATCATAGCAACATAGTTGAGCAGGACATCTTATTGTGATCGCCAAATGTATATCCCCTAACTTTTTGTGTGATCACTGAAGAAGTATCCCACCCAGACACCAATTCTCTTAATATAAAAAATTCAAAGTTGATTGGACCATCCTCCTATAATGTTCAAAGGTAAACCCCATGTTTTCCCTTGGAATCACCTGATAAGTCATCCACTCGCGAAACCAATAAATATCACATAAATATTCCTCGCATTCCTTGGTGCACTAGTAGCAGCTAATATTCTATGTCGTAAAATCATTTCTCCATTCACTTTGTACGTGTAAGATTCTCAACTATGCATATATATCGTGCATGTACCTGCAAATGCTCATGAATGATATATTCAATCAAAATGGATGGCAATATGTTTTGGAAATATATTCTTAATCATCGTGATCAGCGTGACATATATTATAAATTCCTTATAATTGTTATAGAAGTCAAGAGAATGATCAATAAAAATACTTCAACTCATATCATACCTAGCACTGTAGTTAAAAAATGGATTTTTACTTACCTTTGTGCGCCTTATACTAAGGTGTAAGTCAAGTCTTTCACTCCCAATTCTAGGTGAAAAACAACATATGATAGCTAAAAATCAAACTTTTCAAGCTCATTTAATACTATGGTAAGTTAGCTAAAAATCAAACTTTTCAAGTTACAAACTGTAACCTAAAATAGCACCATAACCCTCGTAATATCTCCATATAATTGCAGTATTATGATCATAGGATACACTAAAATCAGGTCCCCACGCATTAGAGTTCAATAAAACATGAATAGATAGGACAAAAGTAGAATATCAACTCGATCAGTTGTTGTTTAGTTGCTGCCTAGTTGGCTTTTCGCACCCTTAAGCATGTACAATCATTCCAAAATTTCTATTGCACAATATAACATTTATACAAAGGTAACCATGCCATAAACTTGTCAAAATTACAAAGATTACAACAGAAAAATCAGCCTCCCTAACATATCACAAAAATTGATATCCTACTGTGGTTGTTGTTGAGTTTCAATTGAATTAACACGTCATAACTCAAGTGCTAAATCATTAAAAATCATTTTCATAGCTTTAACTCTTATATAAAAACATTAGTAAATTTAATTCAAGGTGTCATCCAAAATGAAATATTGAATAAGCATAATCTAGAAACTATCTAGTTTCTATCTGTGGTGGTTTCATTCAAACAAGAGCAGAGATTGTTACCACCCCTCCAATTCCGAGGCCCTGCAAATACTGCCATGTTGGCAGGTGCGTAAGCAGTCAGCCCACGTAGACTAAATTAGTCGGAAGGTCAAGTAGAAGAGTTGACGAGATCCTTCTGACTAGTCCGGCTGAAGTCCTCAAGTTCCGAGACAGAAGCCCCTCCTAGTTGCATGAGGACCTCGAACCGAAACAGACCTTATTCTGCTACGGGGTCGACGTTGTTCCCCATAATAGATTTAGAGATATTTCAAAACTGATTGATTTAACACTTGTAATAAAGTTTGTCAGTGTGTCAGCCTACTATATAAGGCGGCTAACCCCTTACCAATATATTAAATACATGAGTAGACGGTGATGTGAAGTCACAGTTAAGAAGATGAGGCCACGTGGTTCTGATCCAACGGGTACCACGTCTGCCAACATAGTATAAATATGTTCATATTGTAATTGAAAAGGGCTTGGAGATTGGATAAGGAAAAAAGGTAATTAGCCATCGGATATATATAAACTCTGAAGAACTCCATAAAAAACTTGGGGATATAATATACAAACACATACATATTTTCCGTCTATCTTTCGACATATTTTCTTAGATCATTTTGGATTCATATTTGACGATTGTTGTTAACACAATTGTCTCCTGTTCCATTTGTCGGATTCTGAATGTCTTTCGTCACTCGCCAGAAAGTGCCTCCCACGCTCAATTTCAACCGACTATCGTCGTCGTCTGGGCAAAAGCATGCCGGAATCGTGCTTGACGTGGCAAGAGCGGGTCCGGCATCTATTGAGCCATTTTTTGGGGTCAACAGAGGTTTAAGAAATTATAAGACTGAGAAAAAATTGCACCAAAACCATGAGCTAAACTCCTCTTTCCCGAATTATGTTTCAACTTCTTAATTTCTACTTCCCTTTGCTTCCTTTTCCTTCTCTTTGACTTGGAATGTTTTAGAACCAACTAGGAGAGCTTACGATGTGAGTTACGTAAGATTGTGAATAAGGTCTAAAAGAGGTTTGGGTTGTGATCATTTTCCTAAAGGATAATGAGAAAAGTCAACCAACAAGCATAAGGTAGCCGGTTGTGGTAAAAATGATTTTATATTAGGGCATTTGCATAAATGTCATTAATACGAAAATACACCAAAAAGTGGTTACTGTTTAAAAATATTGAAAAAATGTCATTTTTTGAGTGCAAAAAGTCTCATTCACCCCTTTTAAACACATTTAATGCCAAGACTTGATGTGTGTTTTGTTGAAGAAGCTAACCAAGAAAGTTATTACACAATGAATAATAGGTAGATCAACGAAAAAACATTAATTATTTTCTAATATTTTCTTGACATAAAGAATTGGAGTTTTCTCTAAAAGACCTAAGTGAATTTCTCTTACAAGAATTGAAATATCAAAGTTCAAATAATAGTGAATTTACCTTCCAAATTGAAATCAAGAATTGAACAAATGGTAGTTGAGTGTTGATAAGCATATTTTAATTCTTCAAAGAGAATGTTTCACATCATATAACTTAGATGCGATCTTGATGGTTGTGAACTGTCTAAATAGACAATTGAATGTCAATCTCGACATATCATAACTGTCTCGATAAATATTTTAACTGTCTGTCTAATCAATTTGAAATAATTGTCTGTTAGAAATGATTCAAATGTGCATGATGCATGCATTTAAATCTCAATACATTAAATTTGTGTAGCATGCTTACCTTTTCAATTTACTTATGTTCGTGTATGAGTGAATATTTGAGATTCGGTAGTGCAACTATTTTGATGTACAGACTTTGTTTCATTTAGATTTACCAAAATCAACCTTGTTTTATAGTATTGTGCATATATCGTTGAGCATTTAATATTGCACAAACCGTAGTAATACAAATGTCCATAATAATGTAGGCCTGATATAAGAGCTTATGCATCATCTCCAATTTTCCAAGTTTTTTATAACATAAGATTTGTACATTAAACATGATCCAATTTGCTTAGTTTGTGTAAGACACAAAAACAAGAACCTGATGCTTGCTTCATTAAATAAATGCCACAAAATAAGTCATATTTACATCCCACAAAACATGCCATCAAAACAATTCTTAATGAAGTCACAAAGCACACATCAAAATACAAATTTCCAAAAATTTACGACTACTTCAACTTTAATGGCAACATAATGTTCTTCCCCAAATTGAATCCTACTTGCGATCAATCCTAGGGGGGCTTACTAGCTCTTGATGGAATTTTGATGTGTAAGGAACGGAGTTTGTGGGCTAATCAAATTCCATCTGCAACACCAATATAAACAAATTTCAATGTCAATAAACGATGTAATAAATAGTGGATTCATATAACAAATTGTTAATCATGTCAAACATACAACTAGTATGAATGCATACAACTAAGATAAATTCTCGATAGCTTGTTTCATGTCATTCAAATTGTCGAGAATAATAGAATTCATATATAGAGTTTGACATATGTTCTCGTTAGATAAACAATAGATTACCATCTGGTCCAAATTTAATTATGGAACCGTTCGAGTTTGGTTTGGTTTGGTTTGATTCCATTCGATTCTCGAGTTCCGTACAACAATTAATTTTTTTAATATTTACAACAATATTACATTAATTCAACTAATGACATGCTCAATTTTAGCTCTTATAAAATAACGTAGTTCAATCCTGTGTTTTTTGCGCCTTTCATTGTTGAGTTCTTCATAGATTTTGTTGTTAAAATCACAAGAAGAGAAAGGCAACGAACTCACAATAATTAACAGAGACTTCCAATTCAATTTCTCCAGAACGGTAAAAATGATACTACACTAGAATAAGAAATTTGGATAAAATTTAGGTCAGTTTAATTAATTGGACTTGGGCTGAAAATTAAAAATAGGAAAATCATATTTTGGATTTGGGTTGAATTAATTAGTTAGCAAATTTATTTAGAAAAAATAAAAAAATTTAGTTTATTTAAGATAAAAAAATTAGGAATATTCGGTATTTCGGTTCTTGGTCTAGAATCGATAATCGAACTGAAAATTCGTAGTTTTTTGATTCAGATACCTGTTATGATATTTAACTTAAGACTAACCGCTAGTTCGCTAGGTTCGAATTGATTCGATTCAGTTCGGTTCGAAAGTTTTGTCCAACCCTAAATTGTAAAACCACAAAGCAAAATTNCCTTTTTTTTTTTTTTTTTCTATTTTTGGAACAGGATTGTGTGTGGGCCCTAATGTCCTTCAACTGATTAAAATCACTGACACCTGTTCATTGCACGTTTTTGAAGTACAAAAGTTGGTACCATTATTTACATAAATCCCAAAAATGCAATTCCATTTGGAAAATGATGTTTGTGGTAATTGGAGGGCAAAATAGGCAGTTTCATGGCAACGGTCAATTGGCAAGAATTTGTAGTCTTACAAAATAATGTACTGGTTTAGTTTTTTAATTAGAAGTTCACTGTAACAAAATGCATTTTCCCAAAAGAATGAGATTCAAACGGGGGCTCAGTTGTAAAATCAATTATCCATGCATATAAATTGGGGGAAAAAAAGAGATAAATGATGTGATTGATCCATATTATTTTGAAAGAATGTATTTTGGAGTAGTAGATAAATTGAGAATGTGTGGTTGAAAAAGAAGGAAAAATTATTGATGTGATGAAAAATATTATTTTATTGAAAAATATGTAGTTGAAAATGAGTAAAATAATGAGAATATTTAATATGTGTAAAACATGGGCAAAATTAGTGATAAAAACAACAGTAAACCCTAATTTTCAAGCAAACCTCTCATAAAGTTCCAAGCAAAACCCTAACACGAACTCAATTCTTGAGACAATAAACCACATTTGAATGTATACTCTAATTTCCAAGCAAACCCACCAAATATTAGAGGCAAAATACAACTTTCTTAAAAAACTAAACATCCAACATTTTCAAATAAAATTAAAAAATTATTGAATAAAACCTTAATTCTTTTTAGTTGGAGAGGAGTAAACCTTGGGTTCCAAAATGAGTAGAAATATGATCAAATTTCTTATTGGAGGTGCTTTTGGTGGTACGAATTTCTTGCCCTTTTTTTTTTTTTTGATAATATGGAAGAAAGAGAGGGAGAAAGAGACAGTGTACTGGGGGATGATTGTTATAAGTGGGGGAGGGGTGTGGGATAAAGAAGGAAGAGAAGAGAGAAAAACAAAGGAGAAAGAAAGAGAATGGGGTCTTGGGGGTAAGGTTATCATATGTAGGGCGGGTGAGTTTGGAGTGAATTTTTTAATTTTTGTGCACTTTTTTTTTACATGTCAAATCACTAATTAATGTAGGACATATAAGGAAATTTTAGATTTCAGAAGGGTACAAATGTCCAAAAGTAACAAACGTGGTAATATTAGTGAAAAATGACATTCTTGTAGTCGAATTTTTACTTGTGATGCAATTTTCTCTTTTATATTTACCTTTGCAAGTGCAAATCAGGACTCTCAACTTATTTTAACACAATTACAACCTATATTAATGTCCATAAGATCCATAAGAATTGTCAACAAGAAACCTTTGCCGTTCGTTCAATTTCTTACCCCGATTAACACTCGTTCTCACATAATCGGCAAAATTGTAGATGTTTATGAACTCCTAAGATCTTTAAATATATCCTAATCATTTTATGTCATGTCTGATGTCCTTAAAATATATTAATTATCATTTTAGTGTTTCAAGAGAACTTGATGGAACCGAGTCAAAATTGTGTAAACTTACTAGTGATACTTGTGATACCTTCAAATCATAAATATTTAAACAATCCATATCGGACACATATCAATCTAAATTTCTTTATAACTCAATATAGCATATAGCACTTAGGCAAGGAAGATCGAAAACTAACACCATACTATTAATCTTAGGACTTCAACTATCAAAGATACCGTTATAAAAATAATATTTTAAAATATCAATGAAAATGTAAATAGCATCTAATGGAATTTAACCCCTAAAAATAATTTTTTAAAATATCGATGAAAATGTAAAGTACATTCTAAAAAAAGTATTGGATTATACCATTATAAAAATAATATTTTAAAATTTCAATGAAAACATAAATAGCATCTAATGGAATTTAACCCCTAAAAATAATTTTTTAAAATATCGATGAAAATGTAAAGTACATTCTCAAAAAAGTATTGGATTAACCCCTATTTCATCTTTTGTTTTCCCAGTAGACTTTTTTATTGACTGGTTTAGCTAAAATAACTCAACCAATAGAATTTCCTTGCTTCTAGATTGCTTTACTTCTCTTAGAAGAATTGTACCGATTATTTATTTATTTTTTATTTTTTTGATAAGTAAAATCTGGTTTTAACTCTATTATTTCATAGGAAGGGTTTTCAATGTATTTCCTTAACATGAATACATGAAATATATTGTAAACTTGGGAAATTGACAGAAAATGTCAAGTTTGTAGGCAACGTCCCCAAATATCTCAACAATCGGAAACAAAACAATGTATCTCAGGCTGAGTTTTCCTCTTTCCAAACTACATAACCTTTCTCATTTGAGCTAACTTGAAAAATTCTTGGTATCCTACTACAAATTCCAACATTATTCTTTAGGTTGCATAGCTTTTTAGTCGGTTTTGGGCAGATTTCATACACTTGCCTATTTACGTTACAACTTTAGTCATTTCGCGGACCATGTTCTTTTCTTTTCAGAACCTCATCCAAGTGAATTGGAGATTTGCATCTTCTACCATATAGTTGCCTTGAAAACTGTTGTTATGTGAAAATTTCAACCAAGATAAAAATTTTCTCCGCTGATATTGGAAATCCAATACATAATCCATGAGCACATCTTTCAATATTTGTATTGTTCTTCTTGATTAATAGTCAATCTTGAGATAATGTGTACTAAAAATAATTTGTTACCAATTCCTTATGACTCTCTAAAAAGAGAGAAAAATCTAAAATTTCTATAAAAAATAGTGCACTGTAGTAGCCCATAAAATCTGACTACTTCTATACATAAAAGTTGTGTATATTAATCTATAGAATAAATGAAAATTCGAATGAAATGAGCATATTTAGTCAATCTCTCCACAATGACCCAAATGTTATCATAGATTTATTTGTCTTCAATAATCTCACCACGATGTCCATAGAACTTTTTTCCCACTTCTACTTTGGGATAGGTAGTAGTTGTAAAATTCTTTTCAGTATTGAATCTTTAATTTTATCAGTTGACATGTTAAACATTGTCTCATATATTTTAGCTATATTATGTTTATCGTTCAGCCACTAGTAATGCATTTTCAAATTTGTATACATTTACTAGGTCGTGGATGCACAAAATATGTTGTTGTGTATGCTTTAAATAGAATATCATCTTGGATTTCTTCTACAATAGGTACATGTACCGTCCTCTAAACCGTAAAATGTCATTTTCTGATATCTAAAAGTCTTAAGATTTTCAAGAACATACATTATTCTTCACTTGTTGGCCTTGTCTTATTCTATTAATTAAAGTTGGCTGAAGTGTTTACCATAAGTTTGTCCTCCACAGATCTTTTAGTACAATTTCTATATCATTCTCTGTATGTTCACTCGTTTTGGTATCAAGGAAAATCTCGGGAAATTATTGTGCACCAGCACGTCACTAAGGATGGGATAATGTAGAGCTTACTATTTGTTAAAAATTGCTTTAGGACTGTTATAAGTCCACGTCATTTTTTAATTATTATTTTAGATATTCTGTTTTCAGTCAATAAGTTAGCCCTAGTCTTAAGGAGTTGTTATTCTGTTTTTGACGTGATGTAGATAATGACTTGAATGCCTCAAATTTCGGCATTTCACTTGCTTTTTCAGTTTTCTTTTATCTATTTAAATGAAAGATTACTGATCGAATAAATCAGATTCCCTTTGCTGCTGCACTCAATGGATCTTCTTCTTCTCCGCAATTTTATTTTTTTCCTCTGTTTCTTTATCTTTAAAACTAACATTTGGTATTAGAGCAATCTTCTTACGGGATCTGTGAAATGGAAGCTGAATCAAGTTTTTCTCAAATTGCTCCTCCTGTCTTTGATGGAGAAAACTACCAGCTTTGGGCAGTGAAAATGGAGACCTACCTGGAGGCATTGGATCTTTAGGAAGCCATGGAAGAGGATTATGAAGTTCCTCCACTGCCAAACAATACCACCATGGCCCAGATCAAAAATCATAAAGAAAAAAAAACAAGAAAGTCAAAGGCAAAAGCAAAAGCAAGTCTATTTGCTGCTATTTCAACAACAATTTTCACAAGAATCATGTCACTAAAAACAACAAAAGAAGTTTGAGATAATTTGAAGGAAGAATATGAAGGAGATGAAAGAATACGAGGCATGCAGGTGATGAATTTAATAAGGGAATTTGAGTTGCAAAAGATGAAGGAGTCTGAGACAATCAAAGAGTATTCAGACAAGTTGCTTGGCATTGTCAACAAGGTAAGGTTGCTTGGCACTGGTTTTGCTAATTCTAGAATTGTAGAAAAAATTCTTGTAATTGTGCCTAAAAGATATGAAGCATCTATAACCACCTTGGAGAACACAAATGATCTGTCCAAGATCACCTTGGCAGAACTGTTAAATGCCTTGCAGGCTCAAGAGCAACGGAGGCTTATAAGGCAAGATCGTACTACCGAAGGAGCCTTGTCGGCCAAACATCAAAATGCTGGAAAAAACAAGAAGAAAAATGACAAAAAAATCAGGAGTCAAGCATTGAAAACAACAAGATCCAAAGCAATAGCAAAATTTCAAAAAGAAACTATCCACCTTGTCAACATTGTGGCCGAACAGGCCATTCACCATTCAAATGTTGGAAGAGGCCAGATGCAAAGTGTAGCAAGTGCAATCAGCTTGGACATGAAGCTGTGATTTGCAGAAGCAAGCTTGAAAAACAAGAAGCAAATGCTCAAATTTCCGATCAAGAAGAAGAAGACCAAATTTTTGTGGCAACGTGTTTTTCAACCAAGAGTTCTTCAGAAAGTTGGCCGATTAATAGTGGTTGTACAAACCACATGACTTATGACAGAACTCTTTTCGGTGATTTGAAGCTCGCTGAAATTGCAAAAGTTCGAATCGTAAATGGTGACTATATTTCAGCAAAAGGAAAAGGGACAATTGCAATTACAACAAACTTAGGTACAAAAAAAATTTCTGATGTTCTTTACGTACCTGATATTGACCAAAATTTGTTGAGTGTGGGTCAGCTAATAGAAAAAGGGCTCAAAGTCTTCTTTGAAGATTGGTGATGTCACATTCGTGATGTTGCCATGAGATTTTACGAGTTAAAATGAAGGGTAAAAGCTTCTTATTTGACCCAACAGAGGAGGAGTACATAGCTTAATGCACTGAAGTCACCTTAACTGAAACCTGGCACAAGAGGCTTGGGCATTGTCATCTTCAACGAATGTTGAAAATGAAAAAGAAAGATATGATAAGAGGCCTACCAGTTCTTGCTGATCATATACCAAATTGTCATGCATGTCAATTTGGTAAACAAAATAGGAAGCCATTTCCTAACTCAACTTGGAGGGCTTCACAAAAACTACAACTAATTCACACTGATGTGGCAGGACCTCAAAGAACACCATCACTTCAAGGTAGCCTCTATTATATTCTTTTCATTGATGATTTCACAAGAATGTGCTGGATTTTTTTTTCTTGAAATTCAAGTCAGAAGTGGCTCGAGTTTCCTGGAAGTTCAAGAAAATGGTGGAAAATCAAAGTGGCTGCAAAATTCAAGTTCTGAGGTCTAATAACGGGAAAGAACCTCAGTAGAATTTAATTTGTTTTGTGAAGAAGCTGGCATTGAACATCAGCTCACTGTTCCCTACACTCTAGAACAAAATGGACTTAGTGAAAGGAGAAATAGATATGTCATGGAGATGGCCAGATGTATGTTGCATGAGAAGGAGTTGCAAAAAATTTTTTGCGCAGAGGCAGCCAATACATCAGTATTTCTACAAAACCGACTTCCAAGCAAAGCTTTGGAAGACAAAACTCAATTTGAGGCTTGGTATGGGTATAAACCTTCATTAAGCTTCCTTAAAGTGTTTTGTTGTGTGTGTTTTGTCCATAAGGTCAAGAGGGATAAACTTGACAAGAAAGCAATTCCAGGTGTCTTTGTGGTTTACAGTTCAGTTTCTAAAGCCTACAAAGTGTATCATCCTCAAACAAGAAGAATGACGATCACTAGAGACGTTCACTTCAACGAGGATGAGCAATGGGACTGGGAGGATTCACAAAGAATAGGTGGACTTTTACAAGAAATTAAAGGCAATTCCCTTGGAAAGCAAACAACAGACCAGTGGCAAAATGAAGTGGAAGATGATCATCCAGTCAGAGGAACAAGGCTACTTTTAAACATCTATCGAAGATGTAATGTGGCAATATGCGAACCTGCTGGACATGAAGAAGCTCTTAAAGATCCAAAGTGGAAGAAAGCAATGGAGGAGGAGATGTTAATGATCTAGAAGAATAAAACATGGGAATTAGTTGAAAGACCTAAAGATAGAAAAGTAATTGGAGTGAAGTGGGTATACAGAACAAAGCTCAATGCAGATTGCTCCATCAAAAAAAATACAAGGCCAGGCTTGTCGTTAAGGGTTATGCTCAGATTTTTGGTGTTGATTACTCTGACACTTTTGCTCTCGTTGCTAGACAAAATACAATCAGATTGTTACTAGCCATAGCAGCACAAAAAGGATGGAAAGTGATCCAGTTAGATGTCAAATCAGCTTTTTTAAATGGTATTTTGCAGGAAGAAATATATGTGAAGCAGCCAGATGGATTTGTGGTTCAAGGTGAGGAGGATGAGGTCTATCTGCTAAAAAAGGCTCTCTATGGCCTAAAACAAAGCATGGTACAGCAGGATAGATGATCATTTGCAAGCTTATGCTTTACTAAAAGCTTATCCGAGGCCACTTTTTATGTTAAACAGAAGGGAAATGATGTTCTCATAGTGTCTCTTTATGTTGATGATCTCTTGGTAACAGGAAATCATGCAAGGATGATTGAAGAGTTCAAACAAGAAATGACTCATGTTTTCGAAATGATAGATCTTGGTCTTATGACTTACTTTCTTGGAATGGAGGTGAAGCGAAGCCAAAATGATGTGTTCATCTGCCAAAAGAAGTATGCAAAAGAAATATTGAAGAAATTTTAGATGGAGGAGTGCAAACCAACAAGCACACCAATGAATCAAAAGGAGAAGCTGAGCAAGAAAGATGGTACTGATAAAGTTGATGAAGGATACTTTAGAAGTCTGATTGGTTGCTTAATGTATCTTATTGCAACAAGACCTATTATTCTATTTGCTGTAAGTATCTTGTCGCGTTTTATGCATTGTGCTAATGAAATGCATTTAAAAGTGGCAAAAAGAATATTAAGGTATATCAAAGGTACTGATAATTATGGTGTCAAGTTTGAGAAGTGTTGAGCTTCAAGTTATGTGGATTCTCAGATAGTGACTAGGCTGGATCCATTGATGACATGAAAATCACTTCCGAATATTGTTTCGGCTTAGGTTCAGGAGTCTTCTCATGGTGCTCAAAGAAGCAGGAGATAGTGGTGCAATCCACTCCTGAAGCGGAATTTATTGCAACAACTGCAGCAGTAAACCAAGTCTTATGGTTAAAAAAAATTATGTGTGATTTACATATGGAGCAGAAAGATAAAACAGAGATTTTTGTTGACAATCAGGCAGCAATTGCAATTTCTCACAATCCGATATTTCATGGCAAAACTAAATATTTCAACATCAAGCTTTATTTCTTGAGAGAAGTGCAGAAAGTTGGAGAGGTTATACTAATTTACTGCAAGTCTGAAGATCAGCTAGCAGATTTGTTTCCAAAACCACTTCCAGTGAGCAAGTTCGAGCTTCTAAGAAAGAAATTTGGGATTTACAGCTCCTAAAGCAAGGAGGAGTGTTAAAAATTGCTTTAGGACTGTAATAAGTCCACATCTTTTTTTAATTATTGTTTTAGATATTCTGTTTTCAGTCAATAAGTTAGCCCTAGTCTTAAGGAGTTGTTAGTTTGTTTTTGACGTGATGTAGATAATGGTTTGATTGCCTTAAATTTCGACATTTCACTTGCTTTTTCAATTTTCTTTTAGCTATTTAAATGAAAGATTGCTGATTGAATAAATCAGATTTCCTTTGCTACTGCACTCACTGGATCTTCTTCTTCTCTGCAATTTTATTTTTTCCTCTGTTTCTTTATCTTTAAAACTAACACTATTCAATAACCTCTGTATTTTTAGTGTTGATATTTGGGAGTTTGAAGCCCCATCTAATCCTAATAAATGTGAATGATTCCTTACCTGAGGATTGAAAGGTGACTAATCTCTTGTAAATTCTATGGTAGCATGATATTTTGATATATAATCCGAACCTAGCATTATATCGTAATATTACATAGTCAATACAATCAAATCAACAAAGAGCTTTTAATTTTCTATAAAGATAACATAGGCTACACCTTTGAGAGGTGACATAATCCTACTTATTACTACACCTTTGGCCACTTTATTCATTTTAATTGATCTCTTCTATATCACGTATCTTACCCAGCCTCCTCACATACTTAGCGGATATAAATGAATGCCTATCCTTATAATCAAATAGTAACAAGTACTGAAGTACCAAAGATAGAGAATATACCAGATGGATTTGTATTAACATCTGTTCTAGTTATAGTAAGCACTCTGCCGTACTTTCTTCTGCTTTGGAAAGATGTCAAATCATTCCATACATATAACATGTCGTGGTCTGTTTAATGCAGGCTCTAGTATGTTGACCACCACATCAATGGCAATGTAATTTTGATGTTGAGGCTTTACTTTTATCAAATTTTGAACGCTTACTCTGATCCCACTAGTGTTGTCCTTGTCTTGGCTTAATTTTATGTTTATGACTTTGCCCTAGAATACTCTTTTCTTGTCATTTCGAATGCAACATTGTGCTTGACCTTATCTAAATTGTCATCGACCCTTATCGGCATGACCAAATCTTTGTTCAGCATGTTCAGCTATTTTTGCCCTCTTAGCTATTTGTGAATATTTCTTGGATTACTACCATGTTTGCATATTGATATAATTATGGCCTCAATCCCTTAATAAACCTTTCAACTTTTGAAATATACTCACATTAACATACTACTTTTATCTTCATGGCACATACTGCTTTTGCTTTCTTTTCCTCAGACTATGTCAACTATTTAATTCTATCTCAAGCTATAGCATTTGTATTCTCTATGCTATTTATTGTATCTCGTCAGTTTCGATACAGCCTCAAAGCATGAAAGATACACAAGCCACTTTCTCTTCTTATGAAACTATACTATATCTAACCATTTTCTCAACCAATCTTCTACAGGTTAAAGGTCTAATGCATTTTCAAATATTGGAGGGTTATCTTTCCAGATCTTTTCGCAACTGTCTCAAATTGTTTAGCTAGTTGTTGGGGGTTGTACAATTCCAATCCTTTGTTCCCTCAATTCCTCCATTGTATAATTTGTTGAATTTTTGATAATAACACTCAAAAAGCTTAGCGAGTCTAGAAATAATAACATCAATATTATTGTGTTGGATATTTGCCTCTTGTCCTAAGGTTCTAGCTCCACTACTGCTGTCATCTCTTTTCTCATCATAGCTATAATATATTTGATAAAAAATGTAATAAAGATTGACCAATTCCATTCATAAAATATATAATGAGTAATAAAAAACATAAAGTTATTGGAATAGTTACTCTCCTTTGCATTTTAATCTAGTATACATAGACGGTCTATAGAATTGAAAAAACTGTGCTTTGATACCATTCACTTTGTCACATCCCCTTTTGTAGACAATTATACATAAATCGACTGGACCTAAGGGATAACACTTACAAACTCCAACTTGTACTAGATCCAATCACTTATGTATTTAATACCATAACAGTCTATATGGCGATCATGTTTATGCTGCAATAACTCTTTGTCAGTGGATCTACAATATTATCAATTGTGGGAACTCGTTCTTTCATTATGTCATTTATTTGTATTAACTCTCCGATAAAATAATACTGTCTTAACATATGTTTAGGTCATTGATAATATTTTTGCTCCTTTCACTTGCGCGATGGCTCAATTGTTATCACAATATATCTGTATATGACCAACAATGTTAGGAACTACTCCAACTTCATTAAAGAATTTCTTCTTCCAGGATGCAAACTTTTGCTGCTTCTGAAGAAGTAATGCTGCAAGTCTTCTTTTATTGAATCGGCGGTTATTTTTCTTTTATAACCTTTTCAACTACCCACTTTAATATTAAGAGTAAACTCATATCCTAATTGAGATTTGCATCCTAGTTTAACTGGAAGTTAGCATTAATATGTTAAGTTGCTTCTTCCATATCTTTCACGGAGAAATTCTTTGATAACCACAATTTCAACTATTGAAATATAGGGAAGTCATTTCATGCTAATAATATGTCACTTACATATAATATCAGGAATATGACAATGCTTCCACTATTTTCTTGTAAACAAACGGTTCATCTACATTTCTGATAAAATCAAACCCTTTTGATTGTCTCATCATAATAAAGATTCCAGATCCTAGTGGTTTTCTTTTATCCCTATATGGATCGATCAAGCTTGTATACCTTGTAAGCATATTTGGATTCAAAACCTTCGAGTTGTGCCATATACACTTCATCTTGCAAGTTCCTGTTAAGGTGTGCAATTTTGAGATCCACTTGCCATAACTCATAGTAATTGTACGCAACTGTTGCAAGCAAGATTCGAATGGACTCAAGTATGGCTGTAGGTGAAAAGGTTTCATCAAAGTCAACTCCTTATCATTGTAACATTTAGCCTTTGTATGTGTGAATGTTTTGATCCATGTTTTTTGTAAACCAATTTGTAACTTATGAGTTTTATCCCTTTAGGCTTCAAACCGTGTTTTACATACATTGAGTTTATTTCAGATTCTATGAACTCATGCCATCTCTTTGAGTCAACATTTATCTTTGTTTCGCGTAACTAGTAAGTTCATCATCCTCAATTAATAATTACCTGATTAGCAATCATGAAGTCGTACCTTCTAAGAGGTGGAATGATCATACAAGATTTACACGAAGATGGTGTACTTAGAAGTTTCTACTTCCTACACAAGAGTATGTCCCTCAATGGGTGTGGGATTAGACTCAGGTTCTTGAACTCTTTCAATATCTATTCTACTATCACATCTTCTTCTAAAATGAACTATTTCTCTAGGAAGACGGTATGTTTTGAGAAGAAGACTTTCTTTTTAATAGGATTTTAGAATTGATATCCAAAAGTCTCTTTTGAATATCCCACAAATATGTATTTATCGAATTTAGTCTCAAACTTATCCGATTCAATGTGCTTCATATAAGCGTCACAACCTCGAACTTTAATTCAAGACATGTTGGTCCTTTTGTCTTTTCATAACTCGTATAGAATTTTGTCAACCGACATAGATGGGATATGATTTAGTGTGTAGCATGCGGTAATTAGTGCATAAGTTTAAAACAATTTTGGGAGGTTTGAATGGCTCGTTATTAATTTCTCTATATCTAATAGTGCGTGATTCCTCCTTTCATATACACCTTTAAAACATTCTCCACATCGATCGAATCTTAATATGAAATACAATTATTTATTTACTACTTTTCAAGAGCTTCATACTTGAATCTAATCAAGTATACATGACCATTTCTTTCAAAATGTCATTAGTAAATATGATGAACTAAGAGAAACCTCATCTAGTAGTACTGGCTAGGATCCACATACATCACTATGTATTAGACCCAGTAATTGTGCAGTACTTTCTCCTTTTTCAAGTAAAAAGAAACTTTGGTGATTTTGCCTAACGCCATGAATCATATTTGTAAAATAATTCAAAAGCAATTGACCCCAAATATCCATCTAATTTGAAAATACATTTATACTACCAAGTATGTGTGTATAAGGAACAACGGTTTTCCTCAATATTTACAATTCATGTCCAAACATGAAGTTGATTTAACATTTTGGTAATGGTGGGTGCGAAGTAACATTTCTTTAATTCCAATACAAAGTCGGCAATGGCAAGAAGTGTGCTTGTACAGGTTAATGTGAACTCACGTAACAATAGTATCTCCAAAACCCACAAAAGATTGAGTCACAACCCTAAGAAAGCAAAAATCCCAGTTTGAAATTGAATCAAGTAACCAAAGTTATGGAAGAACTTGACCCTTTATTTACAAAAACTATGAACCTCGCTATGAATTTGTTGAACGCCACAAAGATGAAAACCTTGATAAGTTCCAAATTGAGTTCAATGAAGAACAAGAAGAAACAACATTGCTTTGATTTAATCTCTCAATAATATTTTGTCTACAATGAAAAGAATGAGCCCTATATATTGGGAACTCATAAAAACCCTAATTTAAAAGTAAAACATCAATAAAAATCAAACAAATAGAGTTATAAGCGAAAGGAAAAATTAAACCGCCTTCAGATTTTTGTACTACGTGTGCGCACCGTGTATTCTCTTACGGACGTGCCCCGTTCAGTTTATTTGGCTACAGGTTAAAATTTTGTACCCGTGCACGTGCCCCTTTCCTGCTACACTCTAGGCTTCGCTTCTTCTAATTTAGCATGAATTGAGTGCACTACTCTTGGTTCCTCTTCCATGCCCAACATAAATCTTGATGCTTTGCTCGTTGAATCGAAAGCTCAGCCCATGTAGTTTGAACAAGTAATTCCATGAGTTTCTTAATCTTCTTTGCTCGCGATCTAGTCATTGGTCCTTCTTCCACAATCAACGGATCCTTGCTAGCCATCGTCCCATGGTTTTCATCAAGAAAAGTTAGAATTAAGATGTTTAATGGGATTGTCAAAACATTTGACGCTATGAGACATGTTCCCGATTTGAAGAGAAATTTTATCTCGCTGAGTACTCTTGATTCAAAACAAGTAACTTGTATAGGTGGAGTCCTGAAGGATAGTAAAGGTGCCAGCGTTGTGCTGAAAAGATAGAAAATGTTCGAATAATATGTCTTGCTTGGTTCCATATAATCTTTGAATATTAATTAGAGGAAGTTAAACTCAGGTGGATTTTGAGTTCGGTTCAGTGCCATTGGAGTTTGGTTTAGGGTCCATATTAAATAATAAATCTCAGTCGAGTTCTAAAGTTATGTGTAACACCATTTTGCTACAATCACCAGCTGTGCCATTATATTCAATTGCTAAAGACATGACCATAGGAGATATTAGACCTCCACAAAGGTACGGTGAAGCTGTTTTGTTGTTTATACTTTAAGTGCAGTTAAATGTGTTAAGGAGCAAAGAACCTTCTCTAGAAGCATTTTGTTTTGCTCCTGTTACGTGGTATGTTTCTGACCTATTTGGTAATTATTAAATTATTTGTGATTTTGTTGCTCATGGTGATAATTCGAACAACTATAGTGCCTAAGGTAATCCTGTTGAGCAGTGTTTAGATTCAGTTGATTTTTTCAGTTATTAAGTTTACCCTAGTTGGATTTTGTTGAAAATATTAGAAAATTTATCCTATTGGAGGATTTGTTTTGGTGAAGAATTCTTGGTAGAAAAGCGAAGTTTTATTCCTTGCGGTGGACTTTGTATCTAGGTGGAGAAATTTTTGAAGTTTTGTTCATTGAAGTAGAATTCGTGTCAAGGTGAAGTTTGTTAGAATTAGGGTGTGACCTGAATTCTATTTAGAAAACTACTTGTTAATTCTATTTGAAATTTAGTTGGGAATTTTAATTGAAGTCTATTTGGAAATTTAAGTTGGAGTTCAGTTTTGGACTTGAAGATGTCTTGAAGGAGTCTAAGTTGTAATGAGTTTCTGTTCACGTATTTAGCAGTATTTGACACCTATTTTATCCCAAATATTCCATTATTAGTTTCAATGGTATTGAAATTTCACCTATTATTAAACTCTTTATTAAACCACGGATAATGTGGACAATGTAACACCAAAAACTTTGGTATAATTTGATAGAGTTTCAAATATTAAGGAGCCATTTGGCATGATTTTTGAGAAGTCAAAAACAGCTTTTTAAGACCCAAAAGCTACTTATGAAAGTGTTTCTTCTATTTAGAAGAGCTTGTAGAGAAAGCTGGTCCAATACGATTTTCTCTAAAAACACTTTCGGAATAAGAAGAACAAAAACAAAAAAAAAACAAAAAAAAAATAATAAAAAAATCTCCATTTGTTCCCATAATTACTTAGAGATAACATATTGGAAGGGTTGAATTTTGAACCACATGTTAGTAACATTACATGGGATGGTTGGATAGGGAAATTTTGCTACAAATATTTCTCACCGATAAAATTAGTGAAAATGAAGTTAGAATCTCTACTTTCCAACAATGTGATGGGGAAAGAAACCACTAATCATGTAATAAAGAAGTATCCTTGCAACCACAGGGTGGGGAGTTCGAATTCTGGATGGAGCAGTTGAGTGATGTAATACTCATTTGTGGGTGGAGCAATTTGGTGATGTAATATTCATGGAGGAAGGCTCCCTTGGGGTCAAGAGTATAAAGAGTGCACGGACTCTGGTCAACTTGGGCATATACCGCGATTTACTTCCGCCCATTGCTAAGGGGCCGGTGATGGGTGGTCCAGGACATAGTCTGATGTAAGCTAGGATACCTGGGTATAAAAAAAAAAAAAAGTGTCCAAATCATGGAATAAGCAAGAGTCAAAAGGTGTAGTAGGAATGAAAAGAAACATTTTATGTTTTTATTTGACTGAGTAGATTCCCAAAGAAGGTAGCAGGTATTCATGAAGTAGACAACACTTTGGTCACTAATGCTCATATTGAGGCTTTATTAAAGTAGGTGGAATTGTTAGTGAAAGCCCAAGTATAGGGCCTGAATGCACTTCAAACAAACTCAGAATGTGAATCCAATCATTCTACTAAAAATTGTATGTTGTTGGCAACATGAGACAAACAAGTTTTTTTTAAGAATAATTCACACCCACCATATTCATAAATTCACAATCCGGGATAGAAGCAGCATCCAATTAATAAGGAGGTCAAACAATCAACAATGTAGTAGTTCCAACAACACTGAACATGACAAAAGACCAAGTTTGGGGACATAGTCTACTAAGAAATGAAAAAAATCGATAAATTGCTTCAGCAAAATGAGAAAAACTATCAAATCTAACATGTATCAATAAAGAAGCTAGAGACTCAGATTGGTCAGATGTCATTGAACTTTCAAAAAGTACCCGGGGTAACTTGCAAATACAGAGATAAATCTTAAGGAATAGGTGATGGACATAACAGTTGTGGAGAGTAGTTATATAGACAACCTTCAACCAAAAGTAGTTGTAAAAATTACGGCATATGTACCTCAAGTCACATTCCCTCCAAAAGACTTCGAAAGCAGTTAGAAGAGGAAACTATTCATGTTATAACTACCAGGAGTACGGTACAGCTTCCAGAGATTCACATAAAAGGACCAATGAGAAATAATGAACAAGAATTGATTGATGAAATAGCAAGTGAAGAGAAATCCTCATCTACCAAAGATGATCAAGGGGAGAGAAGAGATACTTAATGCTAAGGCACCAAATTCGATCAAGGCTTAAGTGCCAATTATTCATATTCCTCAGAGCCTATAGAAGAACAAGCTTGACACAAAATTTGGAAAGTTCCTAGATATTCTTAAAAACCTCCACATCAATATCCCGTTTATCGATGTGCTATCACAAATTTCGATCTAGTTAAAACTTTGTAAGGACACAATAACCTAAAAAAAGACAAAATTTGAGACTGTGGTGCTAACATAGGAATGCAGTGCAAAACAATATGTCACCAGAGCCTATTTGAGCCCCAATTTTTTATGAGAATGCATTTTGAAATAGTATTTTGATAGAGAATGTGTGGTTAAAAAAGTAAAAAAAAATTTGGATTTACGCGTAATATTATTTTATTGAAGACTATGTGGTTAAAAATAAGAGAGACAAATATATTTTAAAAATAATTGATACCAAACGGGGGCCTAAATTACAAGATCCAGGGAGTTTTAAATTACCAATTTCAATCTAGAATGCTTGCTCCTTTACTTTTTTTGTGATGATGTGCTAGTATAAATCTAATGCCATTATCTATTTATGAGATTGGATTAGGTTAACAGAAATCATTGACGATACCACTGCAGGTTACTAATAGAACAATAAAACATTCACAAGGCAAGGGTGAGGATGCGTTCATCAAACTAGGAAAATGATATTCCTAGCTGATTTCATTGTGTTTAAAATGGAAGAAGACTAGTATATTCCAATTATATTTGGGCTAATTATTCTTAGAAACCGATTGAACCTTAATTGACATGGAGAAAGGTGAGCCGATCTTGAAGATAAAGAATGAACAAGAAACATTCAATTTGTATACCCATCCAAACAACCATCCATCCACGAGGAGTATTTTAATGTTGATGATGATCCACTTGATCAGCGAAGCTGTGCCAAAGGGATAGTGGCAGAATAATTGGAGCTCTCAAAGACGAAAGTGATGATTTCAAAATTTTGAGAGGATAGAGTGCAATATTGAACAATGCAAGCAGTCAAAGTTGGCACAGCTCGGCTTGAGCCACCGTGATCAACCAAAGATCAATGTCATTCTCGAGACTATAAACTGAGTACTTAATAGGAGGCAACACATCTTCTAACTCTGAATTTTTTTAATTTTTTGTTATTGAATTGCATATAAAAAGTAGGACTACACATTATAGTTAGCCACGTTTTTTTGAAAAAAAATCCAGTTAACTGTGTGATGACAAGGCTATAGAGAGCCACGAGATCGTAGTCTTACGAGCTATGCGATTCCATGACTCGTAATTGAATTTAGTAGTTTCATCAATGAGCATTAATACACTCTTAAATCTTAAATAGTAAAAAACCTATTCAATGTTGATACTCAGGTCTCAAAATTATTGCGATAAAAAATTAAACCTCCTAACGAATGTTTCTCATAGTAAAGTATTTATTATTAATTCGAAATTTCATAATTTGTAACTATCTATTCATATGGAGTTAGTACTCCATATGATTTGTTTAGTGGAGATTATTTGAAGTGAAAAATAATTCTTTTTTAAAATTTGTAATTAAAAAGTAGGAAAAAGTTATGGATCTATATCAATATAAATATATTTATGTTTAAACTCACATATATACAATATGATTAATTGGAATTTTTTAAAAAAGAAAAAAATATATATGTAAACACACATTAATCTTTATTTTATTTAACTTAAAAATTATTCCAAGTACATATCCCAATTACATTAATCTCATTCCACACACACTCATTATGAATTATAATGTGTTAAAGAGTTGGATATGATTGTAGACGACTATTTGAAGAGTGCATACAACCAACAATTGGCATTGTTTTCATGAGCTTTCCATACCATCCAATAGAGTTGGTCAAATGTGTCATTCTCTTATTATGTTTCCATTGGACATTTTGAACTTTCTCTATCATAATAAAGTGATTAATTATAATTAATATTGATGAATTATGGCTTAACTACATGTTAATTTGTTAGTTAGGTAAAACTCGAAGCAACTGGATAGAATTGGAAGAAAGAAGTGAAAGCAGAATAAAAATGAAGAAGAAATACAAAGTTCGAGACTAAAATGCATTTTTTCAATAGTTGATTCATATTTGATATCAATGGCAGAAGCATAATTGAAATCAATTGGAAGCAACTGAAAAATAAAGGATTAAAATTGCATTAAAAATGGTCTCAAGATTAACAAGGAACAAATGCTGGGGGCACGCAAAAACTTGAAAGATGGAGACCCAGCCCTGCGCTCCGGCTATCCACCTTTTCACCCGAGATCCAAATTGCTCTGCGGCGCGAGTTCAAGCTGGAGACTTGCTCGGCCATGCGAGGCTTCATGGAGGACCAATGCTATAAGTTCCCAATTGACATGACATTCTTATTTTAATTGAATTCTGACGTGTTTGGTTGATTTTTGGACTTCTATAATTACAAAACTTAACCAAAACACCCTGACTCTCTTTAGTCTCTGAACACATAACCAGATTTTTGGACTTCTATAATTACAAAACTTAACCAAAACACCCTGACACTCTTTAGTCTCTAAATACATAACCATATCATCAAATTCATCGAGAGGCCAATTGAAATTTTTTAGAAAGGAGATCAGATTGTAGCAAAGAATTGAGCTCCAATTAAATCAAGATTTTGAAGAATTCAACTTTGAAATTGAATATCAAGATTTTTTTGCATTATTTCATGATTCGGGGGATATTTTTTCATCATTCTTTTGTAATTTATATAAAATCAAACTATTGGATGACGATGAACCCTATTGTTTATTTATTTCAATATTTCTTCTGTTTCTTGATTAATTTTTCCAAATCCATTGCATTATTTAATTTTTCCGTATTAGAACGCAACAAAATTAACATATATGAAATAGATGTGGAATAAATTTTTTTCACGTGTGCAATCATATAGATAATATAAATTTTAATCCATTCTAGTCATTCAAATTTGTACTAGAAATAGAATTGGGTCGTGATTAGAATAGAATTAATTTATATTGGAAAAGAAAGTTAAATATATTAGCTTTATCGATTGTTAAGAACGCATGAATAACACTAGATTACAAATCAAGAATTGAAATAGAATAGATTAAATCATTCTTAGATTAAATTAGAATAGATTACAAAGATCAAATATATTTTGTGTTATATAATTCGAATTCAATACAAAACCAGTAAACATGAATTGTAATTTATCACGTGGGACGATAAATCTCAACTCACTAAATCTATTACTCGTTAACGATCCCGTACGCTTGCAAAATTTTACCGAATAAGTTTTTGACATCGTTGTCAAGGAATAAATTATTTAATTTGAGTTTATTAGTTTATATAGTACTCAATTTTTCTTTTCTTTTATTTTATTATTTACATATCTAATATCTCTTGTTTATTTTTTTGGCACTTTATGTAAGATTTGAAAAAATCGAGCTCCTATCATTAGATTCCGAGATTGTAAGAACCTTAACAGCACAGAAGAGAACTGAGAAAAGCAAGAAAAATGACAGAACATCACAATCAAGTTCAGTTACCACCAGATCCATCCAACAACCAAATGCACCAAGAGAAACTCTTAGGTATTATTCAAATCTCATACCTGCTCTTGTGCAACAAGCTATTGTTTATCCACCTTTTGGACAAGCCAACTTCCACATTAGACCTGACTTCATCAACTTATTTGAAAATTATCATGATATCAGGCTCTCTGATAAATCAACTGAAAATCCTCACGAACATATTCAATCCTTCTCGATACTTTTCTAAGTGACCAATCACGAAGACATGTCATTGACTCTTTTTGACTATACCTATTCCATCATACTTTAAAGGAAGGCGCATGAGAATGACTAATCTTAAAAACATCATGCTAGAAATGCGTCATATTCAAATATGCATTGAAGTAGTCTTGAAAGCCTTTCATTCAAAAACTTTTATTTTCATTAGGTCTTTGATCCACATACTATTCACCAGAAAGAGCTCTACTCAATATTAATAATTAATATCAGTAATTATATGACCAATATCTTATCGACATAATCGAGTGAAACACCTTTTGATCATCAGGGAAGTATCCCCTATTTTGCATTGTGATCACCCAACAGGTATTCCATCCATGTCATCAATACCTTTAATATCACAAAAGTACAATTGGATTTACCATACTTATGTGACCACCAAAGGTATACCTTCTATCCTTCCTTTTGATCATCGGAGAAGTCTCTCTCGCTCGGTGTCAACAAATATCACATAAGCATGCCTTACATGCTCAGGTGAACTAGTAGTGGTCAATAAAATTCTAAACGCATTCCCATTAGCTGAATGCCCATCTCCTTCTTGAGAGTGAGAAGTATGGAGTTGGCTATTCGCGTGAAACCTGCAAGCATACGGGATCGTTGTACAAGTAATAAGATTTGTGAGTTATGAGTATCGTTCCCACGAGAAATAAGGTCTAGTAAATTCATACATTCAAAACAATCGATAATCCACTGTTATTCAATATTCTTTTCTAAAATATATTAAACATATGTTTAACATGACCCGATCATATTCCTAGTCCGAATTCATATGAAAAACATGCATTGATTCACATGATTTATCACACATGATTGCACATGTCATGGATATTACCTATTGCCCATATGTTGATTTTGCCACGTTCTAAACATATTGTGAGTATTTCTATACCGCAACAAGCAACTTACTATTTAAGTGGTGATCAAGCAATTAAATAGTTCAATGGGAATGCAAAATCAATCAAGAAATACTAAACTAATGGTCTTGAATTAAAATAAACAAACAATAGGGTTCATCATTCATCCAACAGAATGAAAAACTTAGCCAACTATCCTAATCATTAAACTATACCAAAATAATGAAAAGACATCACCCTATCAAGAAATAATGAAGAAAGTGGAGGAATCCAATTTCTTGGCTTGAATCTTGAAAAGGAATGACTATTCTTCAATAAAATTGTATAATTTACCGTTGATGATTGCGCCTTGTTCTTCTCCTTCAAAATATGTAGAATATATGATTTTTAAGTCAAAGGGAGGTCTCCCATGTTCTGGTTGAGTTTTGTATTTAAAGGATGCCAAAAAGATTGTATTAAATTGTTTCCAAAACAAAATAAGGAAAATCGAATTTTATTCCTTTTAGCCTTGAGGCTCGCACCTAGTCCAACCTAGGGCACACACCTTAGGGGTTTGGGCAACCTCAGACGAGGCAATTTTGGTCTAGGGCACGCGCCTCTCCTGCAGGCGAGGGCGCGCACCTCGCTTAATTTCCGGCAGCTGAACAACTCTTAGTATGTTTATCACAACTTTCATTACCGATATCCAATTGATGTGATTCAAAGTGTATTGGAAAGGTAACTCGAAGGGATATAATTCTTGTAGAAATAGAATATTTCCAATTCGAAATTTTACTATGCCAAAATTGGGTCTCAATGTGAGCCTAAAAATCTAAAGCATAACTTTTTCTACTGGAAGTTGATATGGTACTTGGATTATATTTCATCCCTTTGACTTCTTTCCTCCTCCATTTGATGCCTAACACTCTCAAATCTTCATCGCGAGGTTCAACGTAACTTTTAAGTATTTGCATTTCAGTCCCCGAATTTTGTATTTGATACAATCGAGCCCTTTTCAGCTATCTTTACATTCTTTTCTCCAATTCTTCATCAAATATTTAGTTTACCTACAAAATGAAATATGACACAAGTTAGATAGTATTTTATCCAAAGAACAGTAAAATATCATCATTTAGAACCTTAAATAAGTGTAGAAACTACACTTATCACTAACACCTACTTGGTGCCAGCCTGTTGCTCAAGCAGTAGAGTTGCCGTGTCTGCTTGGTGCCCGTCAGCACTCAAGCGATGGTGTCGTCTGACCCAAACACTACAATCCTTCAAACACTACAATCCTTCTATAACTCTATATATTGGGTTTATATGTAGCAACCACGACTTTAAAACATCACAAAACATTGACATAGCCTTGAGATCTTGTGTAAACAACATTCATTATTAATGATAGTGAAATACTCCTCCTCTATTCGTGGTTTTTTCCGCCTTTCCACTTAAAATCTTGGTGTTGTTGTCTTGTTTGATTTATTTTACTGTTGCCTTTAGCACTTATTTCATAACAAACTGGTATCAGAGCGAGATTGATGTTTCACATGGCAACGATGAATTATGATATCCCATTATTGGATTGCAACACGATATTTTTCTATGGCAAGTAAAGATGCGCGCAGTGCAAATGGATTTTGGGTGATTTTTTGTCTTTGATAAAATGCCATCAACCTGGACGTAGGATAAAAAGCAGCGTAGGGATCAGAAAGCCATGTATTCTCACCGGACATCTAAAGGTGGTACATCAATAGATGATCACTTATTTACGTTTAAAGAAATTGTTGTTGATTTAGAAATATTGGAAGTTAAGTATAATAAGGAGGATTTCATGTTGATGTTGTTGTGTTCATTGTCGCCTTTGTACTCGACTTCTAGAGATACTCTTCTCTACAATCATAATATTCTCACTGTGGATGAGGTTTATGATACTTAACTGTACATTTTATATGTGTCTCAAAAAGGGCTGGTTTACAGCATATGAGAGAGTTTTGAAAGATAATGTGATTATAGGAAACAACACATTTGTAAAATAGTTGGAGTTAGTACAGTCAAGATCAGAATATTTAATGGAGGTATTAGGACACTTACTGACGTAAGGCACATTCTAAAGCTGAAGAATAATCTCGTATCTTTGAGTAACCTTGATTCAAAAGGGTAAATATACACTGGTGAAGGTGAAGTTTTGAATGTGAGCAGAGGTACACTTTTTGTCATGAAGGGACATAAAAGCTCATCATAGTTAAACTTTGGCATATGCGGCTTGGGCATATAAAAGAGAATGACATAACAAAATTGAGCAGGAGAGGACTTTGATGGGTAGAAGTCCAGTAAATTGGTGAGTATTGTGTCTTTGGGAAATAGAAAAAGGTTAGATTTACCAAAGGATGCAACACTAATGGGAGTATGCCATTTAGATCTTTGGGGACTGGCGAGAGTACCTTCTCAAGGAGGTGCTTATTATTTGTTAATAATGATTTGTGATTTTTCCTGAAAGACTTGGGTATTCTTCTTAAAATAGCAGGTACAATGTCTACACACAGATAATGAATTGGAGTTTTATTCAAATGAATTCAATAACTATTGCAAGTCAGAAATGAATCTTGGGACATTTGACAATGTAGGAACTCCGCAGCAAAATTGTGTGGTAAGACGGAGGAATATAACCTTGATGGAAAATATTTACTGTATGCATTCAAATGCTGGGTTGCCCACGACTTTTTGGATTGAAACTACACTCGTTTTCTAATTAATTGCTCACCCTCAGTTGCCATTGAGAAAAAGATAGCAGAAGAGGTATAGTCTGGAATCCTTTTAGTTATTTTGATTTAAAAGTATGTGGGTGTCCCGTTTCTCATGTCAATAATGGGAAGTTAAAGTCAAGGTCAAAAAAGTGTCTTTTTTTGTTATAAATCAGGTGTGAAGTGATATAAATTGTGGTGCTTAGTAAAGATGTTGTGTTTGATGAACTTGCAATGGTTTAAAGTTTGTCTGGTGGAGATTCTGGTAAAAAAATTGAGCAACATAATCAAAATACTCAATTGGAGTTGAAAATAAGTTTAAAGACAAATTAGAGGCTTCAGATCATTCTAGTGCAAAGTTCAGAGTAACACTTTGTCTACTTTGCTTCAACCACCACCAACATCATAGTTGTGGTTACTCCACAGAAGTATGGGGAGGCAAACTTGATAGCTTACACATTGGTTGTGGTTGATAGTATTGAATCCATTGAGCCTACTACGCATATAGGAGCAATCAGTTGCAGTAATTCTAGCAGATGGTTGATTGCTATGTAGGAGGAGATGGAGTCATTTAAAAAATAGCACATGGGACTTCGTGAAAATACTCAAGGAGAAGAAAGTTGTTCACTGCAAGTGGGTGTTCAAAAGAAAGGAAGGTACTTCAGAAATTGAAGAGGCCATATATAACGACTAAAAAAACAAAAATTAAGCAACTACCTAGTCTTTGTGCATGATGGATTCTTTCAAATCCTTCAACCAAATATCCCCATTTTACCCCCCATGAACACCACCAATAACATCCCAACATAGTTAAAAACAAGAGCACGTGTTTAAGAAATCATAACTCTCAAATTAACAAAAACTTGTACTATAACTGTGAGCTCAACTCACATGACCAAAATTTTAGTTTCAACTTCTTGAATTCTACTTCCCGTTTGGGCTTAACCTTTTCGTGCACTTGAAATCACTTGGATCCAACTTAGAGATCCTATGATGTGAATTAGGGTGGTGAAATAAGCTCTTTAAATGGTTTGTGTTATGAGTGAACTCTTAAAGGGTGAGAAAGATTAATAGAGAAAATTTAACCAACATGATGTGGCTGGTTGGGTTTAAAAAACAATTTAACACTCAACTTTGCAAATCCAAATCAAGTGTTCTCAACATATTTTGACCTAATTATAACCTATACTAATTTTGATAAGATCCCATAAGAATTTTCAACAATAAATCGTAGACGTTCATTCCATTTGAAAGAATTTGGGGTGACCAAAGAAAGGAATGACATTCATTGAATTTGATTTCAGATTTATGGAGTTTGGCTTTAATTCGGTTTCGACAGGTTGTTCGGTTTCAACTTGTAAACCGACCCAAACCACATTTATGTACCAATCACCCAAGAATGCATAATCTGACCCAAATCAAGGTTGGATCGATTTGAGTTTTCATATTATGAGTTTAGCGCAAAGCAGTAATAGCTAGTAATTTGTTCTCCACTAACTAAAGTGAAACTTATAAAGTTTCTAACTCGTGTGTCTTATTGGTACGATATACTAATATTAGTACAATTGAAGCAAATATTATATTGAACCAGAATTTCAATAACTCTAATCTTTATTGTTTGGCGTGTTCAATTAGACCAGCGTAATCAATAATGATGTGAAATGGAAACTCAAATTCAACATTGACCATCACTAGTTAAAGTTGAAACTAAATTCCTATAATCTTGAGAGTTGTAAATTAGGCTGATATATGGGCCCCATTATCCTCCACGTTGACCTCTGAATATTATATGTATCTAATAGATATAACTACTAGATATTTGCATGATGTTATTATATATTCACAACCTCAAAAGCTTGCGAGATTACTTGTTCAAAAAGTTTGAATTATGATATAATTTTCAAATTACACTATCAAGATGATGTGTCTTGTAATTTTAGCAAGTCTACATTTCAAATTTGATACATGTTAGTTGGAATGACGATAAATTATTTAACACAATTGATTATTAAGTGCCTTCCACTAATTTCTAAATCATTACTATTGAGAACAAGATGCTTCCCATTTCTATCTACAGAACACTATTTTACATATAGCGAAACTTATAGCATCATTCCAACATCAAAGTTCCACACTACACTGGCTCATGAAGAATTGTAAAATTGTGAGATAATTATTGATAACTTTTTAGTCTTATGAGGATATTTAAATAAGTTTCCTCACTTTAAAAGAGTGTGTTCTACTCAAATTATAACTATCTTACCCTTAAAAACCCTATATATATATGGGCCAATGTTTATAATAAAAACATAATTCAGTTTTGACTCTCTCTCTAGTTTATTTTATTCTCTATTTCTTCTCGTATGTTTCTCACGTGTTCCTTTAATTTTAGTTAATATACCTATTTCAATATATGTAATTATTAATGTACAACGAACAACTATATAGATAACAAAAGATACTAACCAACTGCTATACATATAAGATAAACAAGTTACGACAGATTGTACTTATCTCGAAGTTGTTTGATTGGATATGTATGTTGTCATTTTGTCTTATCATTCTCTCGTAAGATGGTAGACCCATCAAAGACACCAATTTTGGACCAAGCAATATGATGTTATGAAGAAATTGGGAGATGAAGAATAAACGACAAGTAGTGTAGCTGATTGAAGTGTAATTCTGTTATTAACATGTGTAGTGTGTAGTTGTTATTCGGTTAATTCTATTGTAGCTGTTAGGATATGATTGTTGGCGCCAAGTAGAGAGTTAATTGGAGAATTGCAAATAAAGGCTGTTTTGTAACAGGAGGAAAATGGGTATTCGTGAAATTGAATACAATTCCTCAGTTCTTCTTCTATCTCTGAAATTCTCTTTGTATCTCTTCCTCTTCTTCTTCTCTCTTATTCTGAAATTCTATCTTTGTGCAACTTCATAATATTGGTATCAGAGATTTCGATCCTCAAAGATGGCTGATGGTATGCTAGATCACAAAAGGCTAGAAGCACTGGTTAAAAGAAAATGATCAGAAAATCTCAAGGTTGGAATCTACGATGTCACAAATTAAAAGCATGATCAATGGCCTTACGTTGAAACAAAATGAGTTGAGAACTCAAAATCAGGTTCCATAGGTGATAACCCAAATGGATAACCATGGGGTTCTGGGCAATTATTCAACAAAGCTTGATTTTCCAAAGTTTGATGGTGATGATGTGGATGAATGGTTGTATAAGGTGGATCAGTTTTTTTTTACTGGATCACACTCCTGAAATATCTAAAATATAGATGGCTTTGATGCACTTTTGTGGGGCTGCAATGCATTGGCATAAGTCATATATAAAAACCAAAGGAAGAACACCTGCGTGGGAAGAATATGTAGTTGCGAAGCAGATTCGAGGAGAAGGCTTTATCAAGATCCCATGGTGAAATAATCACAAGTTACCTCCACGACAATGATGACGTGTAGCGTGTTCCAACTGGTGTTCCGGCTATTCCGATCAACGAATGCTACCTGCAAAATAAGGTCGGGGTTTTTTTCCCACGTTGTACCTCCGGTGTGAGAATCGGCTATTTGTTTAAAAATGAGTAAGAGAACAATATATTCTGAGTTCAAGAGTTCCGATTTCAAGAAGGAAACATTTTCTCACCTCGGGGGTATTTATAGGCGCTTGGTGATATGACCTCGTACCCTGATTAGTCGTGCCACGTGTCCCACGCCTGCATTCTCCACTCCCCCCACGTTCTGAAGTGTCGACCCCCACTTATTTGACAGTTGGGGATGCTCGCGTTCTTCGGGGGTGGTTTTCGCCCATTTCAATGTCATGTGTGCGTCTGGGGGGTCATTGTCATGTGTGCGTCTGGGGGATAGTATTGGCCTCACGATGGCGGGTGACCTAGGGAAAAGTAGAGAGCCTCATGTGGGTTGGCAGTAGGCGGCCCTATGGGGGTCGACGGCCTCACCGGGTGGGCGGTCGTACCCGGTCAGGGTCGACGGCCTCGTGGTGGTGGGTGGCTTTATGGGGGTCGACTACCTCGTTGGATGAATGGTCATACGAGGTTGTTGTGGGGCGTATCCCTGGGTTGTCTAAAATTCAATTGGTCACTCGAAATAATTAATAATGTTATCTATTATCACTAACCCCCTGCCTCTTAACGATTTCTATCGGTAAGAGGTAGTTTTCTCCAACTGGTTGATTCGAAATTTTTTTTTTGGTCGATTTTGTACGTGGTGTTTTTCGATTCATACAAATCATGTTATCAATCGATTTTAATGAATCACAATTGCACACATGGTCTTCCGCAATTGTCCTAAGTTTTGGGGGGAAATTCCCCCCCAAAAAATTCAAATTTTTTTCAAAAAACTTTCAAACTTTCACTTCTATATAAAGTGTTGTGGGGGCTATTTGTTTCCACATTTGCCAACACTCCACTCCACTCCACTCATCCTCCTCCAAGGTAATTTCTCCTCTTCTCCTCCTAGTATTTTCTTTTCCAATCGTTTTGATTATATCTTTCTACATGTACAAGACATTTATTTCTTCTTCTTCTTCCGATGAGAGTGACAGTGAGGGAGCGAATAACTCGGTTGGCCCCACGTTCGACAGGTCGATTGGGCTTACTGGAATGTCGATCGGCGGCGCCGATCGACCGACTGGTCGACGGGCGACCAGCAAGGCTGGCCGTCCGTCGACCAGCACGACTAGGTCGACCTGTATGGCTGGTCGACCAGTCAAGCTGGTCGACTGTCGACCAACAAGACTGGTCGACTGGCTGGTCGACCAGTCCCTTGGCTGGTCGCCGGTCGACGGGTATTAAATTCGTCGACCGGTTCAGTCCATGTTGTTGCCCGTAATTTTCAAATTCCCGGTGATTTCGAACGTCCATCTTATCTGGATAAATGTCTTTCTTTTCAACCGAGTTCCCAAAAAAGACACATTGGTTCCACCAAGTCCTCGAGTCAAAATTTAGAAATAGTGTGGGATGTCGCGGGGAAGGAAGTGATTCTTGATATTCCGCAATGCTGCAGTCTGTACAACTCTACCTCCAAATTAGAAAAATCACTCAAAAGATATGAGCGGGTAGATCGTTATGTTTATAGAGCCCCTAGGCCCGACCAAACGCTTCCTGAAAGCGATCCTTACGAGGTCGCTGTTTATAAAGACGTTATGAACGGTGGTTTTCGATTCTCCATTTATCCTTTCTTTATTTCTTTATTCAACGAGTTTCATCTTACTCCCAGTCAGATTAATCCCAACGCGTGGAGAAAGGCGTTGTACTTCTTATTCGTTTGCCTTAGTAGTAGGATCCCACTCTCAATGGACCTTTTTAGGTGTGTCTTCGAAATGCACGAGCTTTTCCAAAGCAATGCATTTGTCTATTTCACTACTAGAGTTCCAATTCATTTTCCTAAGTTTAGAAATTCTAACAGTGGGTGAAAATCCCGATTCTTCTTCGTTCGACTAAACGAGGGTCGATTTCCTTTCAATACCCATTGGAGGCATCCCCTAATTCGCCTTTTTAATAGTGAAGTCGAAATCACTCCTCTTTTGAAGGGACAAATCCAACAACTTTCCAAAATACCGCCCCTTGCACCAGACCTAGGGTCAGTGTTGACGATGAGGAATATGTTGCTAATGGGGATCGATCGTCCTACTGGTAGGTCTTTTACTTAATTTGCACTTTAGTTTATGTAAATATAACCCCTTTTTTTGTTGGTCTCGATTGACTTGGTTGTCCGCATGCAGATATGGATTTTGATCTGGATGAAGTATTGAAGTCCCTGCCCGAGCCAGGGAGTGATGAGGGGTTCATCCCCACTGATGGTGAGTTCCCATTTGTTTTGCTTTTTACTATCGTGTAACTCATGGCTTATTTCCTCGTAGACCTGATAAATTATATCTTTTGTCGTAGATGTGGAGTTTAATTTGGATGAGGCTATGGATTCTTTGGTTGGTTGTGACCGCGGGAGCGATGATGACCCGTCATCTATTCCCTTGAAAAGGAAGAGGGCTAATGTCAGAGGAGCACTGCGTCACTCCGTTGAAGAGGCATCTCATCCTACTGAAGAACCCGTTGAAGAGTCCGTCGAGGTCATTACACCGCCCGTGGATGGGGGG